>APFE031316494.1:84320-121323 GCA_000404065.3 Pinus taeda | reverse complement strand
CAAGAATTGAAAAACACACAAAATATTGAAACCCTACAACTGTAATCAGATTTTTAAAAATCAAATTTTCAAAAATTTCAGCTAAATTTTCAAAAATCAGATCTTCTCAAAATTTCAATTATTTTCCTCTAAACCTCATTAGAATGCTCCTTTAAACCTCGTTAAAATACTCGTTTATAAAGCCGATTCTCAAGTCAACCGTCCGGTGCAAGATTACAATGATTCAATAAAAGGAGAACGGGCCGGGCCGGGCAGGGCAGGGCTAGGGTCAATCCGGGTTGGAGATAAGTCTATGGCAGCATAATGGAGCATGTGCTCTTCCTACTTTCCACAGCAGAGAATATGTCTTGGATTCTCAATCTTTTCTACTCCTGTGTGGCGACAGTTGTCTACTCTATAATTTTCTTCATGCCCACTTTTCATGGCGATTTCCACGCGCACTTAGGAAATCCGTGTCCACAAATCATCATGGCTTATCTAGAATCTCTCATAGGCGTACGATGCAATCATTTGACAAAATCTGCTGTGTGTGAACCCAAGTGGTGTGGTGGAATAAGATAGTTTGGTAAGGCCTAGGTTGTTCAAGAGTAGATTTTTTTAATGGAAAAAATTAACTCAAACTTTTTCATTCAAAAATATTTTGATGAAAAGTTTGACAATTGGAAGAATAATATGATTATTTATAAATTTCACATATATACCGGCAGAATAATCTCATAAACAAGCTCTAAGCTCTTCTCTTCATAATGGATTTATTTTTATTTTAAAATTTCACAAAAATGTTTTATCCTTTTAACTATCCTTCAATCTAATTGAATTTACCATCATTTCAAAAAAAATATACAAACTTTTTTTTGTTTTGAAATGGAAATTTCGATAATAGCTTTTATGACTGATAATATATGCATTATATACCCAGCAAAGGGATTGTACATTTTTGATTTCATGTCATCTAACAAAAAGTAATGAGATTTTTTTTTAACTCACCATGGGTTTTCGGAAAGTTTTAGTTTAATGAAAGGGTTTTCGGAAAGTTTTAGTTTAATGAAATTGTTTTTAGTTTGGAAAGTTAGGAAAATTCTGAAAGTCATAAAAATTTTCGTCATATTTTAAGAAAATTTAATTAAAATTTTTTGTAAATTTAAACTATAAATGTTAAACTTCAAAATTTGAAGTGCCATAAACAATTTTAATAATATTTTAATTTATTTCCACAAGATTCAAACATTATTTAAAAAAAAATTACCCAAATTCCAATCACTTTAAATTAACTTTTAATTAAAGTCCGGGCAATTCTAATTAACTTTTAATTAAAGTCCGGGCAATTCTCCCCTCATTAAACGACTCCGATGGAAAATAAATGCCGTAACTTACGCAAAGCCATCGAAATTCTTTCGGCTGACCAGTAAGTTTGTCGTGCTTCTAATTTTCCATTTTCGTCGTCAATGACTGGGTCCACAAACCAGCTGCCCTTTTGAAAATGAATCTGAAAGTGAATACTATAACTTTGTAACGCCACTGGATCATAGGAGCAGCTACACCTATCAAATCAAAACAGAGAAGAGGGCTGAGGTTCTTTGATGCCAATAAAGATGAAACCATTAATCATTTGCGTGTTACTTATCGTGATCAGTTTGTCTAGGTTTATGCCCCTCTCAGAAGTTGCTCCAGAGACTACTACGGTCTGGGTTGATCGTGAGAATAGCCCATATAGAAATGGTAGCGCATTAAAAAATAATCTGAACAAGGTTTTGGATTCACTGGTAAAAAACGTTTACCCCTGCGGATTCAACACTTCTAGTTCTGTTGTTCAGGGGAAAAACAGCAATAGTTCGGTTTATGGGCTTGTACGGTGCAGGGTAGACTTAGATTCCTCTGATTGTAAACAGTGAGTATCGACGGCCAAAGAACAGCTTGTTCAGCGATGCCACAACATTTCTGGGCTCATTCAACTAGACGGCTGCTTTTTACGTTATGACAATCATAACTTTTACAGCAATATTGAGACCACGCCAAAAAAATTGATCTGCAACGGGGGTACAAGCAGCCAGCCACAAAATTTCACAGATGCTGTTAATGCGCGTCTCTTAAACATTACAAGTAAAGCTGCACAGAGTCCGGAGCTTTTTTCTGCAGATTATTCACTGGCCGTGCCTTTTTTGATGGAACATATCTACATAATAGCAGAGTGTTGGAGAGATCTATCCCAAACAAGCTGAGGATCGTGCCTAACTTCTGCCTACCCAACAATAGAATCATGCGAAACTGGAGCTATTGGAGCACAATTTGAATCTAAGAACTGCTATTTGCGCTACGAGGTTTATAAAGTTTTCAACACTTCAGTCCTCTCGCCACCACCACCGCCTCCGTGCCCTCCGCCTTTCGCGCCGCCGTTGCCATGAGAAGCTATACCAGTATATCCTACTTTAGATGGTTGGTCATGATAAGCATATCAGAAACACTGAAGAATCATAAAAATGAGTTTTTTCATTACATTATAAACATAGAAATTTATACACAGAGACAGCCTTAGATGATACAGCAATCTGCCCACTGACATTTATCGTTCAATAATAATGGCTGACTACCGTCGCTTGTTGCCGACTAACACTGATGACTACGCCGACTATCGCCATCATACGGTCAGGCATGATTAATGTTCTAACACCTCCCCTTAATCACAATGACCTAAAATTTAACTTGCATGTTGGTCTAAGTCTCAGTGTCAGCTAGGGTTACAACAAAACATTTCATTTTTGTCTTCTTATTAAAGGGTCCATGCTTGTTCCTTTTCCTTTGCTAGTGCAGTTTCATTTTCACCTTTCTGGCTTTCCTAAAAGAATTCCTCAGCTCCTTGCTTATGTACTTAATATCAGCAACCCTTTCCGGATTAGGATGCAATGCAAGACCCCAAACAAGCTAATAAAGTTCTCCCCACTTTCCATGAGGAACCAGCGAATGAGCCACCAAAATGCAGTCATTTTTGAACATGAGCGGCCTCTGAAGAACATCCATGGTAGTATCCTCCACAGTAGCAGTCATCTTGAAAGCAGACCCAATAAAACTTCTAACAATTGGGTTATGAGAGAAGCAAGTTTTACTCTGAGTGATTTCTTCAACAACATGAGTGATTTCTTCAACAACATGATCCTCAACAACATGAGTGATTTCTTCAACAACATGATTTTCAACAACAAGACACTGTTTGTCAATGAACTCAAAAATACTGCCAAACCCAAATGGGTTCCTAAGGAAATGATCATCGAACGGATCTTTGTCAAAAAAGTCTAAAAAGATAGACATATCAGCTAGGCTTAAATTTTCCTTAAACTCCGGCGAGCTTTGACTTTAGAATAGCACCACTCTTGGAATAGCACCTCTTGGCTCTGCCTCTCACTTCCCCGAATGCGCACCACACTTTTGCTGCCCCACTCTTCTTTTAACACAACCACATATGTTGTGGTCCACAACAGGCACAAACAACCTCACTAATCTTCATATAATAGACTTTCACCAAGTCGGTAAGAGCAACTTTGCTCAAAATAGAATCTACACTCAAAGCCTCCAACCCACAGTGCCCTCTTAAAACAGCTTGTCAACGCTGCTCAAATCCCCATGCACCTCTGGCAGCAACCTTCCCGTGCCGAACAACTCTCATCAATCAGTGCAAACAACAGGCACACTGTCTCACAACTCAAAACAGCCCTCACTCCTGTTCTCACCACTCTGCAGAAATAAAAAAAAAATCACCAGCAAAAATTATGCACAACATAGCAACACCGCAAAGCTTTCACGCAACAATTACACAACAAACTCAAAAACTAAGGAATAGCTCTTCAATGGCACTTTAGCTCCACAATCTCCGATGCCTCCACGGAGCTTAACACTCATACAATATACTATGATGCATCCATGGAGCTCAATTCAAACGGTGCTCAATGACACCTCCAGAACTATGGCACTCTCTATGCCACTTCAACATGGATTAGCGTTCAACATGGCCCACCCTGCGCCATCCAATCAGGTGAATCAACACTATAGCACCATCCACAACCTCCAGCGCTCTCTTTTTTCTCGCTAGATTGGCTGACTACAGGCTTCAGAGAGAGGAGAGACTCAGAGAGAGCAAGGACTCAGAAGACTCAAATATAGAACACAGAAAACACATGTAACTCGTCAAGTCAGCGTTCACACGCTCCTACACTTTGATTATTCCCAAGCTCATACAGCTAGTAACAACCATAACAATATTGCCCTTCACCACAAAAACATCTGTGGGCAGCAAACAACTTCAGGCTCTGCAAGACTACACATCAGTCTTGCTCCTCGGCTCCTCCGCGCCTTTTCAAGCCACACTGTCTCCTCACACGGTGGTCACCACAACGCTCCACCCCTTCGACTGCGCCTCCACGACTGCCACAGGCTCATAACTCCACGCCACTAAACCCACTCCAGCTCCGGCGTCCAAGATATACACAACAATACAACTTGAAAACAAAAAATACACCACCGCTTCTATTCACAACAGCGCTCCAAACTAGTCTTCACAACACAGTCAATCTTCTCCTCCCAGAGTAGACCAGCCTTGATATGTGAAACTAAACTAAACTTTCTCTCTGTCCAGTGCACCGCAACAAACAGCTTCAAGAAAAACACTCCCAGGTGGCACACAATCCACCACTGTTCACATAGATGAGATCTCACTCCTTGAGACATTCACTCCACCAAGCCTCTTCCAAGCAGCTCACCTGAGCTCTATCTTTTGGACAACGCTGGACCGCACACACAGCGCCACAGGGCGACCTCTCACCAACCCTTCACTACAGCCCAACAACACAGGACTCAACGCGTCCTCAACACACAACGTCACAGCTCTACAACACTGCAACTAAGCTGAAACCCTCAGCTTTGATACCATATCGGAGACACTGAAGACTCATAAAAATGATCTTGTTCATTACATTACAAACATAGAAATTTATACACAGAGACAGTCGTAGATGCTACAACAATATGCGGACTAACATTTAATGTTCAACAACAATGGCCGACTACTGCCGCTTGCTGCCGACTAACACTGATGACTACGCCGACTATCGCCGTCATACGGTCAGGTGTGAATAATGTTCCAATTTCCGTCGTCTTGAAATGATGTTTAACTGATTCATGCACAATCACATTAAACTTGCTTACGTTTGAACAATGGTCGGCGCCGTCTGTGCAGTTGTGATTAATGGTGTAACATAGCAATATAGTGGTCTCTGAAGGATTTCATTGATATTTGGCAAACTACAAGCATAATGAGTTAACTTAGATTGGTTTTTGTAAACATTTCATAAATTTGGCGAATTAACTTAGATTTTTTGTCCAAATTGCAGAAGGCCAAAACGTGGGATAACTTTGGGCATAGTAGTCGATACAGTTAGCCATTTTTCGGTCGGCGTATGAGGTACTCTGTGGGATTAGTTATTGTTGAATGGTAGCATATACTCTCTGGTTCTTACAAGCCATTGATTTATTAGCGCCCATATGCGGGGATGTCAATGACTAAATAAAATGTGTGGCCTATTCTTAGATTTTTCAGACTGTGCAAGTAATATCAGAACACTAGAGCACCTGTCCTTCCTTGCGGGCTTCAACTAGTGTTTCCAAATATCTCAATTAGGAAGCATATTTGCACAAACTCAAAAATTAATACAATTATTTCAGTGTTTTGGTAATTTTTTTTGGATTAATCACATTATGAGTTTTTTTTGTCATTTCTAACCATTTAATGTGGTTTATCATTAAACAAAAGTGAAAAAATCAGTCAGTCAGTATTTTGATAATTTTTTTTTGGATTAATCACACTACTAGTTTTTTTTCGTCAAACCATTTAATGTGATTCATCGTAAGACAAAAGTGAAAAAATTATTTTGTCAAAATGTCTAAATAGCAAAGATACATCTGTCCCAGAATTAATTGTTAAGAAATAACTATATTGCCATTTTAGCTTAAAAATAAAATTCGTGATTACATAATTACATAATTTGTCTAGTATAGAGACTTATGAGCCACAACATTAAATAACATAAAACATTTATTCATCCAAGAGTTGGTCATGTTGTAATTTTTATTATCCTTTTCCCTTTTAGACGATTGTCGAAATGGATTAATTCAGAGTGAGTTTTGTGGGACTTTTGGATTTTCCTCTTCTTAAGGATCAATGGTAAATGATTTATGAAAGCCAAGTACATCGCAACGAAAACACGTCTAGAATCTAAATATTGTTGGGAATTTTCTAATAAATTCCAAAACAAATAAATTGAACACTGAGACAATGCTCGGTTTATCTTCGGGATCTTAAGACAGGGAAGCAAAAAAAAATCTCCAAAGAACAGAGTTTCAACAACACACATAAAACTTTCTATTCATTAATAAACTGCATGTTACATATGTCTTCCTCTCTCACAGAGAGATTCACCAAGAACTTCCAAAAAAAACAAAATTACTCTGTCTCCTTTTGAAAAGATTTACACTGCTATGTGTAAATTTTTCATTTACATTTACTGCTGTAAATAGAATTTCTTTTACATGTGCTGCTGCCCATTACATTTCTTTTTCTGTGTAAGTCAGATGTATGTATTATAGTACAAAAATATATTACAAAAAATCTGCCATTGCAGATTGAGGCCTGATAAAACCAGAGGGCCCGGCACAAAACTCAGACCCTAAACAGAGCTACCTAAAACCGCTGACCGCACGCCTCGCAGGGTGGCCACGCAGAGAACTGCAACGTAAAACATAGACCCCTACTGACCCGTGGACTGTAAACGGAGACACATTGACAAAAAATTGGAACCAGCTGCTATCAAGTGCAGCATAGAAGAGAAAAAACAAATTCCTGTTACTGTGGAGGATGACCAAACCTACTAAGGGTATCCAGACCTTGCTCCATAACATGCTTGTCAACCCGAGCCAGCAAGGAGTGATAGTTCTGAACTTCCTTCGGGGGCGCCGGTTGCTGATCCTCCTGGGGCAGAGGATCTTGATTGATAGTTTGCCTGAGTAGTCTAATGAGCAGCGTCAGCTTTTTATTAACCAATTCTGCCACATCATGCACGGAAGAGATTTTGGCGTCCATACTCTTATAGATCTCCAGCATGTTGTTCAGTTGCTCGTCAGAGATGGGGACTTCCCGCCTGGAGTGCTGTTGCGCTTCCTCCATGGATTCTAAAGCCTTGGCAAGCAAGGTTTTGACCTTCCAGCTTTCCGCCTGCGTTCTAACGAACTATGTGGCCCGTTTGGAGGCCATGCCCGGATCAAGTAGCCAGTTAACCTCCTCGGCAATGTCGTCCTCAGTACGCTGAGCTTCTTCCTTCTTGACCATATCTTCCATCTCCTCGATTTTGCACTTGTTCCTCGCTGTGGTGCGGGTCTCATACATATTTTTCCCCGTCTGGAGCTCCTTGTTTGCCGTAATGCTTCTGCAGTTGTCCGCTTTCATGGTGCCCTGTCTGTTCTGATCCTGCAGGCAGAGACGCTTCACAGAGATCTGGTGTCCCAGAGATAAGCTCGATGGAATTGCAGTGAAGCTGGTTCCTGGGTTGGTTGATTTATAGTCACTCTTCATTCGTTTTCCCATGTTGCCCGCATTCAGACGAGGCGAGGAGGTCGTCCTGTCACCATAACTTCCCGGGATGGTCGAGAATCCCGAGGGATGTCTCCGGATCCGGAAATGAATGTTGTTGTTATTCCCTTGCGTACGTACCTGCCAAGTGTCCCTTCCTCTTGGTATACGGCAACGATCCGCTCTGCACCCTACCCTGTCATAAAACCTTTCTGTTTTCGCCTGTTTTTGCCATAATTGACTCTGCTGCGCATGTCCTTTCATCTGGCGCCAACGATCCCAACTTCTTTTCTTACCGGTCCGTTGCGTCATGCTTTACTTTTGGTTCCCGTCTTTGCCGGTTAAGCCCGGTTAGCGTTGTCTAGGTCCTGTGTTTCCAGCTGTATGCACCTTTCTTTGAGGCCTGGACAGTCCACCTGGTGCCAACAGCTGTCGCAAATCTCATCTGGATTGTCCAAGCCATAGTTTGCCAAGTAGTTTGCGAGCCCATTAGCCTTGCGTCTGACCGCCTGGAAAACTAAGCCGTTCATTCCGACCATCAGTTCTGCAATATTCTTCGTCACCTTGGTGAGTCTCCCGTGTTTTGTGACCCGACTTACCTTGGTGCCTGCATAGATATTCTTTGCCACTGAGATTACCAGAGACGAATCCCCTTCCACAATCACTTTGCTAGACTGCAAATTCTTCAGAATCCTAAGCCCATGCTCGAGCGCCGCGAACTCCATTTCGTTGTTCGTGCTCTCTCCCAGCTCTCTGCAGTATATGTGAATAATTTCGCCATCCTGATTCCTTATGACTCCTCCAATACCTGCTGTTTCGCGGTTCCCCCTGGACGCACCATCAAAATTGAGCTTCAGACTTCCCTCCGGCTGACAGTTCCACTGGGTGGCTTCCGAATTTGGTAGCTGTTGGCGTCCCGACGAAGTGCTGTTGTGGTTCACTTCCAAATGAAAGCATTTGAGGATGCATAAGTCCCGATCTGATATCTTCTCTGTAGGATCCACTTTACATTTCGTTTGAATAAGCTGTTGAATGTTGGTTAAAATCGTTTCTTTAGAGTGCTTTGTATTTCTGTGTTCATCCTGGAAGATTCGTCTGTTGCGCTCTTTCCAGATTGTCCAGAGAAGGAAGCCTGGCGTGGTTTTCCATATCCTGTTAACCCTTTGGTTATTGGAAAAGTTATGTTGCCAATTGAGGATGGTATTATGGATGGACCCTCTATCTCTGTTGGAATCACTTAAAATTTCCTCCACCCAGTTCCACAGATGATTTGCCCATTCACATGAGTTGAACAAGTGATTTATTGTCTCTTCTTCAGCTAAGCACATTGGGCATCTTGAAGGTCCACTGAAACATTTTCTTCATAAATTATCCTAGGTTAAGGTTCTATTTCGCATCATAAGCCAAAGGAAAGTCTTGATTTTTGGCCAAAATAGGCTGTCCCAGACCTTATTGTTCCATGGTACTGCCTCCTCCTACTCAGCTTTAACCATTATTTCCCTTGCTTCTGTTAATGAGAAGTTTCCGCTACCTCTCCAACCCCATCTAAGCTTGTCTGCTTCTTCTGCTATTCGTATCTTTCTTTTTTTCATTTTGTCATTAATTTGTTGTGTGCTTTCATTTCTTTCATCGTGGTTATCGTTGCTGAGACTAATCCATTCCCTCCATATGGGGTCCCTATTGTCCCGATTCTAGTAGTGGTGGACTTGGTGCTTGCCCTCATTTTGGTTGGAGATTTTGAGCGACGATAGTTCAGGGGTTTCCAGTTTTGGGAGTTGCTGCCATGCATCCTCCCAAAACAGGGCTATCCTAAGATTGTGGATTTCCCAGAAGCAATTCTCCTGTACTAAGCTTCGGTTATTGCGCGCAAGGTTCCAAATGGGGGAGCATTCCGGGACCTCTTGCAGTCTGATCATGTCCTGATTATTGCAATTGGGAGTGTACTTTTCTTTCCAATATCTAGCCCATGGCAGATTGGGCTCTTTTATCCATCTCCACCATAGTTTAGCACCACAAGTTCCGTTGACAATTAATGGGTCTACGAGATTTAAACCCCCCATGGATTTCGGCTTGCATAGCTTATTCCGAGCTACCAAAGCCCATTTTTTCTTATCCCCATTACCGTTCCAAAGGAAGGATCTCTGAATGTTCCTTATTTGCTGAAGAATTCCCTTGGGAGCTGGTAGCATAGACAGTAGGTACTGTGGTATGGCCTGTAACACTGTCTTAGTTAAAACTAAACGGCCAGCAAATTTTAAAGCCCTATATGTCCAGTGTTTGCATTTCTTCTCCATGCTGGCTAGCACCTTCTCCCAGTGTGTTTTCTGCCAAGGTTTGAGAGTGAGGGGAGCCCCTAGATACCTCGATGGCGGATTGCCTATCCTAAAACCAAGAAGCTGAGATAGATGAGCCTGAATAGCTAGATGAGTATGGAAAAAGAAGATCGTTGATTTGGAGAAATTTATTTCCATTCCTGAGGCTTTATTAAAAAGATCTAAGATATGCCTGAAAGCCATGGCCTCTTTGAATGTTGGGATACCATGTAACATTGTATCGTCCATGAATTGTTGATGCATGGTGGCCGGTAGAGTTCTTATCGGTTGAAGACCCTTAATGACTCCATCAGCTCTCTTCTTGGCTATAATTCTACTAAGACCTTCCATAAGAATGACAAACAGGAATTGGGACAGAGGACCTCCCTGCCTTATTCCCCGTGATGGTGAGAAAGGTTCAGAGGGTGCTCCATTAACAAGGATGGAGAATCTTGAGGATTTGATGAGGGCTAAAACCCAGCTTATCCATTGCCTGCAAAAACCAAAAGCTTCCAGTACGGCTTCTAGGTACCTCCAGCTTACCTTATCATATGCCTTAGAGAGATCAAGCTGCATCAGCATTCCTGTTCCTTTAATTGAGTGTAGAGTGTGGATCATCTCATGGGCTAGGAGGATATTGTCTAATATCTCCCTTCCCTCTACATAGCCCGATTGTTCTTCAAATATGATGCCCGGAAGAATCGGCTTTAATCTGTTGGCTATGACTTTTGATATTATTTTGTAAATGACATTGCATAGGGCTATAGGTCTGAACTTTTCAGGGGTATTTGCTTCCTCTCCCTTAGGTATGAGCGCTATAAAGGTTGAATTGATGGATTTTAGGATTGATCCTGATCTTCTGGAGTCCTCAACCACATCCCACACTTCCTGCTTTATAATATGCCAACATGCCTTGTAAAAGTTGATGGTGAAGCCGTCAGGTCCTGGAGCTTTGTTGTTTGGCATGCTATTAACCACTTCTTCCACTTCTCCCAATGTAATCTCCCTGCAGAGGGCCCAGTTCTAATCAGAATTGATAGATTTGGGTATGGCTTTTAGCAGTTCCTTGATGGCTTCCTCTCTGTCTAAGTGCGGTTCCTGAGCTACGGAATTGAAGTGTTCCCGTAGCCGCGCTGATATGTCGTGGTGATTCTTCAGTGGTTCCCCTTCTTTATTCTTTATTTCCAGAATTTTGTTAGCACTCCTGTAGTCTAGAGCTGATCTATGGAAAAATTTAGTGTTCTGCTCCCCTTCTTTTAACCATTGGATTCTTGATTTTTGTTTCCATAGGGTTTCTTCTTGTTCGCATCGATCATGCCATTGATGAGTTAGACTTCTCTCCTGCTCGGCATATTCCTCATTGCTGTGCCGAGAAGCCCAGTTCTTGTGAATTTGTTCCAAATTTTCTTCTATCCGGGTTTTTTCCTTAAAGATGTCCCCAAATACTATTCTGTTCCACTCTTTTATTTTTTCCTTGATGATTCTTAACTTCTTCTGTAGGTTAAAAATTTTGGAGCCATTACCTTCTAGGGGTTCTTACCACCATTTTTCCACTAGCTCAAGGAAGTTGGGGTGATCCAGCCAGAATTTTTCAAATTAGAATGGTTTGTACCTCGGAGTACTCCGCACCACAACTGTGAGTGAAATTGGTCAGTGATCCGAGCCTCCAGTTGGGAGGATATCTAATTCAACAGTGATGCCATACAAAATGATATTCTCAGAGATCAAGAATCGATCCAAGCGGGAGGCAATCAATCCTTCTCCCCCTCGTCTGTTATTCCAAGTGAAGTTGCCACTCTTGGGGAGAATATCTACTAATTTCACATTATCAATGAAGCTGGTAAAAGCCTCTGAATCTTTGTTTAGTTTTCTTAGACCCCCTTTCTTCTCCAGAAGGGTGGTTATCATATTGAAATCTCCCCCTATAATGCATTTGGATCTTGGATATCTAGCAATTAGTTTATTTAAGGAATTTAAGAAACTTATTTTGTCATCTGTTCTTTGTTGCCCATATACATTAACACATAAGAAATATTCAGAGTTACCTGTGATTTGAGCTTCCACAACAATGAAATGTTTGTTCACTTCAGCTGAGATCATCTGAATATCTCTTGTATTCCATAGCGTTGCTAGGCCGCCTTCTCGACCTTGACTTTCTACTTCCAGATAATCTATATTCCTTCCGATCTTCTTGTTTATCTTGGCCATGCTGGCGCTGCCGCATTTAGTTTCTTGAATGAACATGATCTCCGGATTAAACTTTTGAAATTTACGCTTCAGAACTCTCTGTTTTGCTTGGCTGTTCAGCCCTCTGGCATTCCAAGATATAACCTTCATGATTAACTTACGGTTTTAATACTAGGAGGAGAAGGCACTAAGTGCCTTCATCTTCCCTGAGTTGATCATTATCATGCTTAGCTCCTGCAGAGCCTCACCATTTGTCCTTCTGCCTCATCTTTTCTTTTGTTTGGTGCTAGATGAGTTCCATGTAAGACTTTTGGAGTGGTTACCACTCCCTTTTGCTACACCTAGCTTACTATTCTGCTTTTCTAATTCTGCCTTCTGCCTGGCTATGAACAGATCATTTATCTTCCTGATTTCTTCCTCCGGTGCGTTTTCTATGCCTTGCGTTTTCCATTTCTCAGTTATGCCTGGTAGATTCATTCCTTCCCTGGCTAGCACCTCCTCCAGCTCGAGATCATCACTCCCTCCATCGCTGGTGAGCATGTCTGTGTCCTCCTCCTGCTCTTTTGGTCTTTCATGCATTTGGACTTCACTAACAGTCTTGTTCCCTTCCTCTGCAAACCTAGTTTGTACCTCTCTTTCCTTATGCTCTGTATCTGCTACCTGGGTTCTAAGTCCATCCTCGGAGTCTAATTCTGGATCTAAGATCTCAAAAGTATTGTTGTAGTTGGTTCTGCCTATTCCTGCCTTGTTTATTCGTTTTCTATTGGCTCTCTGTCTTGACTTTGGTGTAATGAAGTTATCTTTGGCCTTATTCCCCTACTCTGTTTTAGTGTCTTCCTCCTTGTTCATTGGGCATTCCCTAATTAGGTGTCCGTGTTTGTGAAATTTGCGACATCGAAAAGGGATCTGCTCATAGTCTATTGCCTGAAAGTAGTCTTCATCTCTGTATTCAACCCATAATCCTTCATGCAGTGCTCCTGAGACATCCATTTCAACGCATATTCTTGCGCATGAGGTGTATGTCTTTTGCAGGGTTGCTTCAGAGGCTTTCATGAAAGTGCCCAGCCGATCTCCAATTTTCTTGAGAGCATTTGAACCCCAATAATCTATTGGGAGAGAGAATAGTCTAATCCAAACTGGAACTTGAGTAAATGATTCTTTTTTTGGGGTAAAGTTTGCCTTCCATAGTCGCATGTAGAGTCTAGCCAAGGCCATGAAATATGGGCCTCCATCAAAAATCCTGTCCTTATCTTCCAGGTTGGTAAAAACCACAGTGAAGAAACCTTTAGCTCCCAGGTGTAATCTGACATCCCCTTTGGGCTTCCATTGCTGCCTAATCCATTGACATAAGGCTCTTTCCATTGGCCACATGCCCATAAATTTGCAGATGACTGCGTGTTCAGTCATATGATCTCGGTAGGCTTGTATCTCTGGATCCGTGATGACAACCCTTAGGTTATCAGTTTTTATTGGTTTGCAGATCCCGTTCGTTGGGGGGTGCTTCTTGTGGCTTGAGCTTGTGTCCCCTGTCGTTCCTTTGTTTTCCCGCCGATTGTCTGCCTTCTCCTGCTCTTCTTCTGCCTGTTTTCCTTTATTATTTGTCATTTTTTGTCCTGTTGTGGCTTTGTTTTCAGTGTTTCTCGGCCTGTCATTTCTGCTCCTCTGACTTCTGTATTGCTGTCTTGATCATTGCCTTCTGCTTGTTTTTTCTTCTTGTTTGTTCCGCCAGGCTGCTTGAAGCCATCATAACCCGTGATTCTGACTCCTTCGCTTACGTTCTTCCTCTGCTTTTGCATAATTATTTGTTTAAACGAAGGGGTCCCCATGGACCCCTCTGCCTCCATCCGGGCGGTCAGCTCTTGACCCTTTCTGAACAGAGCTGCAAATCGGGGTCTGTGCGCTGCCAGGTCTGAAGCGATACCAGTTTCTCAGAGAAATAGGGTTTTCCTCTTTCTCATTCGCCTTCTGAATACAACTTGTCATTTGTATAGCTACCCATTACATTTCATTTCTTCAACAAAAAAAATATATATATATTTATGATACTGCATCCTTCATATTCACACTGTTGTGTGAAATTTTTTTACATTCCTGAGCTGCTCTGTTCTAGTTTTTTCCATCTTCGCACTACTGTGTTTATATCCTCTCTCACACTACACAACTTACATTACTCTTCATATGTGATAACAAAAAGAATTATAATTTTTTTTTAAACAAAAATGACTACCAAAAATAAAACATTACACTATTACATGCCATAAAAAAAAAAAAAAAAAACTTAAAGACTTTTACCTACTATCTATGACCATGATAAATTCATTAAATGCCTTAATGATAAAACCGATGATCAAACCAAATTTTTTTTACTCCACGCAATCTCCATGTCCTACAGACTTGTATGTAGCTTTGACTTAATTGACGACAGACAGTCATCCTCGCAATCAAACAGTTCATAACAATATAAGACAGGCCTTTTCTACCAAACTTTACATCCCAATGAAAAGTGGTTTTTGGAAAAGTACAATGGACACACGTCAAAAACTGATTGCATCGAGTGAGATTAAAGGAACACCACTCCTTCCGCAAAAGCGGTCCGATGGAGTCTGGGTGGTTTTCCAGAATAATGACGCGGCAGTTGCAAATTACATTTTCAACACTCCCCTTTAATTTCAACTGCCGGGTTATCAGTCATACCCAAACATTTCCTCAAAAATTCGAAACTTTTATGGTCCAATGGCTTGGTTAGAATGTCTGCAACCTGCTCCTGAGTCCTGCTATGTTGTAAAACAATTTCTCCATTGCTTACCAATTCCCTGATATAATGAAACCTTGTGTCAATGTGTTTCGTTCTCTTATGAAACACCGAATTCTTGGATAATGCAATAGCTGACCTATTGTCACAAAGAATATCACCGTTCCTTTTGCCTGCCCTTGGCCTAAGCTCGTTAACGTCCTTCTCATCCAAACTGTTTGACATGCTGCTGCTGTAGCTGCCACATATTCAACCTCTGCTGTAGACAATGCTACAATAGGTTGTTTCTTAAAATCCCATGAAATAGCTCCTGAACCCATGTGAAAAACATAACCAGATGTGCTTTTCCGATCATCTACACTTCCAGCGGAATCACTATCAGTGTATCCAATTAAATCTGAACATTCTGAAGTAGTATATAAAATGCAAAACCCTTTTGTACCTTTAACATACCTCAGAATTCTTTTTGCTGCCTGCCAATGTGCTTCTTTTGGCTTCTCCATGAATCTGGAAACTAAACTAACAGCAAACATTATATCTAGCCTAGTTGCAGTCAAATACATTAGGCTGCCAACTATGCTCTTATACAAGCTAGGATCAAAATCATTGTTGTTGTCCTCTTTGCTGAGTTTTAATCCCATCACTGTGGGAGTGATCGCTGCCTTGCTGTCCTGCATCTTAAATCTTTTCAATACTTCACTTACATAATTTGCTTGTGTGATAAAAATTCCATTTTCATTTTGATCTACTTCTATTCCTAAGAAGTATTTCAACAAACCCATGTCATTCATCTCAAATTCCTCTTTCATGACTATTTTGAAGTTTTCAATGAGATGATCATCATTACCTATGAAAATAACATCATCAACATATAACACAACAATTAAAATTTTACCATCTTTTTCTTTGATGTAGAGGGAGAGTTCTCCCTCACATTTTTCAAATCCATTTTCTTGTAGATAGGAATCTATCCTGTTGTACCACGCTCTTGGCACTTGCTTCAGCCCATAAAGAGATTTCTTCAATCTGCACACTTTGTGCTCTTGGCCTTTCTTTTCATAGCCTAGAGGTTGTTCAATGTAAACCTCTTCCATTAATACTCCATTTAGGAATGTTGACTTCACGTCCATTTGGTAAACTTTCCACTTGTTTTATGCTGCGATGGATAGCACTGCTCTCACGGTTTCCATTCTAGCAACCAGTGCGAAAGTTTCCTCATAGTCTCTTCCATACTGCTGCTTATACCCTTTGACAACCAGTATTGCCTTGTGTCTTTCTATTTTGCCTTCAGCATTACTCTTCGTCTTGTAAACCCATTTGATTCCAATGACTTCTTTTCCTTTTGGTAGTTCAACCAAATCCCATGTCTTATTTCTTTCTATGGCATTGATCTCTTCATCCATAGCTTCTATCCATTTCCTATCCTTAATTGCATCTTCGAAATGAATAGGGTCATCAACATGACAATATATGCAAACAAAGAATTCATACTTTCATTTGTTGCCTCTTGCTCATAAATGTCACTTAAATTTTTGAACTTCTTACCTCTTTCATTTGGTGTACAAGTGCTTGAAGATGCACTTGAATTTCCTCTTTGTGGTGTGCTTGGAGAAGTACTTTTATTTCTCCTCAAGGGTGTATCTTGCTGTCCTTATGTTGGCACTGCTGTTCAGGGATGTGTTTCAGCCATCTCCTCATCATCTTCATCATGAGACAAACAGTTTTTAACATTCATTGTTTTTTCTATACTTCCATCCCAAGCTTCCTCCTCAATAAACTGAGCATCTCTGCTCACAAAAAACTTCTTGGTAGATGGGATATACAACCTGTAAGCTTTGGATTCCTCACTGTATCCAATGAAAATACATTTCTCCCCTTTACTGTCCAACTTCCTCCTTAGCTGATCTGGAATGTGTGCATAAGCCACACATCCAAAAACTTTCATGTGGGTGACTCCTTGCTTTCCCCCACTCCATTTTTCTTCTGGCACTCTGTTCATCACTGCTTTTGTAGGACACCTATTCAAAATATATGCTGCACAATTTATAACTTCAGCCCAATAATCATTTAGCAAATGATTTGCCTTTAACATGCTCCTCGCCATATCCATGATGGTCCTATTCTTTCTTTCAGCAACACCATTTTGCTGCGGGGTGTACCTAGCTGTAAATTTCTTATGAATTCCATTTTCTCTACAAAACCGTAGGAATTCCTTGGAGATATACTCACCTCCTCTATCAGTTCTTAGAATTTTGATATGCAGTCCACTTTGGTTTTCTACAAGTGCTTTTAAATTTCGAAATTTTTCAAACACTTCACTTTTGTTCTTCATGAAATAAATCCAAGTCTTTCTAATAAAATCATCAATAAATGTTAGAAAATATTGGCTACCTGCTAGTGATGGAGTTTGCATCGGTCCACATACATCTGAGTGAACGATCTCTAAGGGTGCTTTTGCCCTTATGCTTTTCCCTGATGGAAAACTTTCTCTATTTTGTTTCCCCAAGATATAACCTTCACAAAGGCTGTCCGGTTTCTCTATCAATGGTAATTCTTTTACCATTCCTTTTCTACTCAACAAGTTAAGACCTCCAAAGTTGAGATGTCCAAATCTCAAGTGCCACAACCAATTTTCATCCTTTGGTACGCTTTGGAAAGCCTCTTGTGTAACTGCTGCAATTACTTCTTTGTTTTTCAAATCTGCCTTTATTCTGAGAGGGAACATCCTATTCCTCGTCATCTTCACTTCAGCAATGCATCATTTGTTGGGTGCTCTATCCATGATGGTGCATAAATCATTCACAAAGAAAACATTGTACTCCTTTTGAACAAGTTTCCCAATGCTTAAGAGGTTACATTTCATTCCAGGGACATAATAGACATCTGTTATGGTTTTCTTTTCACCTTTCTTTGTAAATATTTTAACTTCTCCTTTTCCAATTACAGAAATTTTACTATCAGTCCCAAGTGTGACTTGTGATTTCACATTTTGATCTAAAGCAGAAAACAGGGCTATGTTTCCTATCATATGGTTGCTGCAACCGGAGTCTAAAAACCATATATCATTACTCTTTGTTTCAGCCATATTACAAGCTATCAACACATTGTCTTGGCTGATATTTTTTCTAGTGATATTTGCACTAGATCTATTATTCATATCATGCTGCTTCTTCCTACATTCATTGGCACAATGCCCATATTTTTTACAATAATAAAATTGGACATTGGATTTTTCATACTTTTGTCCTTGAGCATGATGTTGTCCACTTTGTTGACTGTTGCCTTGACCTTGGTTCTGATTTGGATTGCTGCCTCTTCCTCGAGTGTTTGCTGGACTGTTTCTTCCACCTCTGTTTTGGCCTCTGTCTCTTACTCTCTTGTTTCCTCTGCCTTGACCTCTTCCTCTTCCAAAAGACCTCTGGGTCTTGAAGGCTTGTTCTAGAGATGAGTTTTCATTTCTACTCAACCTCTGCTCATGTGTTATCAGTGATGCATGAAGTTCATCAACTGAAAATTTTGAGAGATCCTTTGTCTCTTCTATGATGGTGACAATCACATCAAACTTTGAGGGTAGGATCCTCAATAGTTTCTCCACAATCCTCCTTTCTTCAAGAATTTCTCCATGAGTCCTTATCTGTGTGACCAGACCAATTACATGTGTGAAGAATGAGTCAATATTGTCTGACTCCTTCATGCAA
Source organism: Pinus taeda (assembly GCA_000404065.3). NCBI lineage: Eukaryota > Viridiplantae > Streptophyta > Pinopsida > Pinales > Pinaceae > Pinus > Pinus taeda. The sequence goes on along the minus strand of APFE031316494.1, from coordinate 102,765 downwards.
AGATTCTCAAAATCTCTCCTCAGCAACTGTAGTTTTGTTGTCTTCACTTTGTCCATGCTTTGATAGGCTGTCTTGAGAGTTTGTCATGCTTCTTTGGATGTCTTGGCTGCTGCTATCCTTGGAAACACACTCTCATGCACTGCTTGATATAAAAATACGAGGACTTTTGAATCCTTCTTCCTATTTCTCTTCAATAGATCTTTCTATACCTGAGTTAATATGTTAAACTCATTTTCATCTGCTGGTTCTTCAAACCCATATTCAACAAGTTCCCATAAATCTTGAGAAGCGAACAGGGCTCTCATGGTTATTGCCCAATAGTCATAGTTTTTCACATTAAACTGTGGGAGCTGAGTATTAAACATACTCATGCTAGCGCTGGTGCTGGCCATTCTAGCACTCTAAACTATGATTCAAATAACTGATTGTGTTTTTTTTAAATAACTCACCGCTTCTTTAATAGAAACACAAAAAACTAATTTGAGAAATACCTTGATCCTTTTACCTGAGACTTCACTCTGCTGCAGAAGCTGTTGCAGCAAAAGACTCCCTCCTTCAGCTTCTTTGACACTTTCAAAGAGCCTGGACAAGCTCTGATACCACTGTTGAAGCTCTATACCACTGTTGGGAATTTTCTGATAAATTCCAAAACAAATAAACTGAACACAGAGACAATGCTTTGTTTATCTCCAAGATCTTAACACACTGAAGAAAAAAATTCTCCAAAGAACAGAGTTTCAACAACACACATAAAACTTTCTATTCATTAATAAGCTACTTGTTACATATTTCTTCCTCTCTCTCAGAGGGATTCACCAAGAATTTCCACAAAAAACAAAATTACTCTGTCTCCTTTTGAAAAGATTTACACCGCTGTGTGTGAATTTTTCATTTACATTTACTGATGTAAATAAAATTTCTTTTACATGTGTTGCTGCCCATTACATTTCATTTTTTCAACAAAAAAAGTTATATTCATGTTACTGCATCTTTCATATTCACACTGCCGTGTGAAAAATTTTTACATTCCCGAGCTGCTCTGTTCTAGTTACACCGCTGTGTGTGAATTTTTCATTTACATTTACTGATGTAAATAAAATTTCTTTTACATGTGTTGCTGCCCATTACATTTCATTTTTTCAACAAAAAAAAGTTATATTCATGTTACTGCATCTTTCATATTCACACTGCCGTGTGAAAATTTTTTACATTCCCGAGCTGCTCTGTTCTAGTTTTTTCCATCTTCTCACCACTGTGCGTATATCCTCTCTCACACTACACAACTTACATTACTCTTCATATGTGATAACAAAAAGTATTAATTTTTTTTTTTAACAAAAACGACTCCCACAAATAAAACATTACACTATTACATGCCGTAAAAGAAATAAACTTAAAGACTTTTACCTACTATCTACAACCATGATAAATTCAATAAATGCCTTAATGATAAAACCGGCTGTCAAACCAAATTTTTTTTACTCCACGCAATCTCCATGCCCTACACACCTGTATGAATAAACTTAAAGACTTTTACCTAGTATCTACAACCATGATAAATTTATTAAATGCCTTAATGATAAAATCGGCTGTCAAACCAAAATTTTTTTACTCCACGCAATCTGCATGCCCTACAGACCTATATGCATCTTTGACTTGATGGACGGCGAACAGTCATCCTCGCAATCAAACGGTTCATAACAATATCCGACAGGGTTTTTCTACCAAACTTTAAATCTTGATGAAAAGTGGTTTTTGGAAAAATACAATAAACACACGTGAAAAACTGATTACATCGAGTAAGATTAAAGGAATACCACTCCTTTCGCAAAAGCGGTCCAATGGAGACTGGGTGGTTTTCCGGAATAATGACGCGGCAATTGCAAATTACATTTTCAACAAATATGCAGGGACTTGTGCTACCAGCACCCGGCCCGTTTGAAACTATTCGATCTGCGTACCATAGTAAATGATTTTCGTTTCGTTTGCCCCAAACTCGTGTAAAAATTACCGGACCGAAATATAGATTCACAAGGAAGTAGATTTTTTTATGTTTTTCAAATCGGTGAAATACTTTTTTGAATTAAATAATGAATAACAAAATATATTTAGAATATATATATATATATAATATATATAAAACAGCCCCTTAAAAAACCTAAAAAATTCATACCTTAAATTTATGATTTCGTTGTATTTCTTTTTAATAGGAAAAATATAAAATAATATTCGATGATAAAGTAATAGGCTAAATATGACTAGTGCTTAAAATTAGCGCTCAATATATAAACAAATTTTTTTAAGAATGAGAATAAAATAATATTTGATGATAAAGCTTAAGCTAATCATGATTGCTACTTAGAATTAGCCCTTAACATATATACAGGACTCTGTTTCCTTTTTCCTTTTAGAATTGAAATTCCGATTTTTTTTTCTCTTTTAAAATCGAAATTTCGAAAAGCAAAGAAACATGGTTATGGTTTTGTTAATACTATTGTTTTTTTAACTGGAACAGTTTTCAAGAATATATAATCCTACTCAAAATTGAACCACATAACGTGTAAAGACTCCACATCCCTATTTAACCATCAGACCAGAAGCCCCACACAGAAAATCAGATCTACTTACGGTTCCATGGATATGACTCGACATGTTTGATTGCTTGTCTGATAGTCTAGAAGGATGACCTCGCACTGCTGCTCGCTTGAAGGATCATCAAGAACTTGTTGCCACCGAACAGGAGCTAAGTATGAATGGAATTAATACTTTTAAAAATTAACCAATCTTATTAATGAATGCAATTAATACTTTTAAAAATTAAGACTTTTAATACATTTCGAAAAATCAACTATAGATTATCATGGAATTTTTTTTTTATAAATTAGTTTTTTGAATTTTAATATTTTATAAATTAGATTTTTCTTAATTCAAATTGTATTTTTGATTGGTATTTTATAATTATAGTATTTTAAAAATCTAGTTATAAAATAAATAGTTCTTTGTTTTTTAATTATAAAATCATTTTTTTATTAATTTTCTTTTTAACTAAAGAAAATAACATCTTTAAAAACCTTTATTATTGATGGATTATATAAATTTAATAGAAAAAAAAAAAAACAGACAGTGGGAATACCTTTTTAAATCACAAGTATTGAAATGGTAGCGTGTAGGGTATTGTCACGACCTTGATCACATATACATAAATATATAAAAAAAATTTGGTATATACCATACATATAACAACAAAACCATATTAAAGTTCTAGTTCTTGAAGCATGGCCGTATGTCTAACCACATAGCTAGCCCTTAATGATTGCGGTAACATTAATAAACGATTTGAAATATTGTTGATTCGCATTACAGCTCCACATCCGGGAGTTACCAATGTTTTCGTTGTAATATTATTGTTTTATGAACCACTAACTCTATCGCAGTCCTAACCTTTAACCCACCCCAGTGTACAGTGACATTAAGTGGGCGCGGGGTTTGGCGGTCCGCCCACAGCCTCTTCCGGCGCCAACTCCTCCCTGGTCTTAATGCATAGCAGGACAGGTGGCATGGTCCGTCCGTCAGGCCATGTGACACCTCGAGCTCAGAGTCCTCGGCCTTCTCGCTTTGATTTCCCGCTTTGTGTGGACGATCATGATCTCGCCTGGGAAATGAAGGGTTGGGATTGCTTTCAGGGTTTTGGGTTGATACTTAACCCATCGGAGCAACCTCAGGGTTTAATTGTTTACGCGGTCCATTCAGCTCTGCTCGGGTGCTCCAACACTGGTTTGAAACCCGTCACTGCCGTTCCCACTACCTGCAACTTCGCCGGGAGCCATGAGGCACCAGCCACAAACTTACACAGGTAAATACATCGGGTGTCAATCTTAATGGTTGTTAGGTTATGGTCTTATGATGAATCGTAGCGATCTGTGGATAATCGCCCCTCTTTGCTGACAGTGTGCAGGTGAGATTGTTCAATTGCGGCTTTGATGGTGTCAAGGTAGCCAACCTCGACGATTCGGCCCTCTTCGGCGGCAAGAGGTAGGTTCTCCCTCTTTACAGAGTTTCTTTTTCATATACAAGCCTGAGTTCCTAGCCTGAGTTATTCACGTCGTTTTCTTTTTATTGCAGACTGCCATTCATATGCGGGTTTTCCTTGCTGCCATTTGCTGAGGTAGTCTTCCAAAAGGAAACCCTCACAGTTACGTTTTTCTTGCTTTTAATGTCTGGTTAAATGCATCTCCTGCCTGGTGAGTTTTCGTACTCGGCGGAGCTTCTGGATAGATTTAAACGTTTCATGGTTTAATGTATCATTTTGGCTTCGAGGCATACCCGAACTTGAACCACAGAATCTACTGTGTGATATACGACATTGATCTTAACCGTAATGCTCGATTCGGGTTAGCAGTTCCAGACTTTACTTTTATTTAAGATTGTGGCTATTTATCTTTGTAACAGCACTGGTTATCCTCCCAGGGTTACGATCTTGTTAATATTTTTGCATATGATATATGGACATATTCCTTTGCCCGTTCCTCAGGAATGGTTTACTTCTGAACAGATGGTGGCTATATAAACCTGCGTGCTTAGCATTTGATTACAGTGCATGTTTACTTGCAGTGCATGTTTCAGTTAATTTGGTATTGAAGATTTCCTCTTATATTTTTATAAACAGCCGCTCGTCTCAAAGACGGTTGGGCTCATCTAATTACTCAGGTTGTACTACTGTTTTCGAGTAACTTATGTCGATATTTTATATGTTTCTCGCCTTAACCGGCTTTTGCAGTGATTAAATGGTAGCATCATACTGCTCTTTTCTTACGAACGTTGAGATACTCACATGTTTAGAGTTTCCGTTCCTTCCTGGATAGCATGCACAGGGTTCTTGTTCTGACATCGTATATTTCCTTTATAGCTCATGTAAACTGATTTCGCTGTCATTGTGTTTACAACTATTATGTATTGAAGCTCTGTTGATAATTGGATACGTTATGCCTTCTTTCTGTGCAATCTGCATAGTAAATTTCATGTATGGATTTGTCTGTTAAATCTACTATTTTCACAGTTTCCACATATTCCACGAGGGATTCTTCTCTTTCCCAACACTGGGATTTGAACCCGCCCACAACTTGTGTTTTCTTCACGGCGCTGGGGGTTTCAGGCTCATTCTTGATGGTAGAATATATGTACAGTTTGTTTATATTCAATGTATGAGGAATAGTCTGTTTCATTAAAAGCTTCTTCTTCATAAAACATATCTCTGTTTCTATGATTATTTTATGGCATATTTCTTTCCCTATAAACAAGCTTTTATTTTTCTACTGACAGCGGTGTAGTCTTATTAATAGCAGAACTAGTTTCCAATCATAACATCAACTAGTACTCGTACTTAGTCCTACATTTAAGCAGTTATACAAATACTATAACATCGACTAATACCCTGTCCTGTATTTAGTCTTACTTTTAAACAATTATATAAATACTGTGATATCGACTAATACTCTGTCCTATATTTAGTCTTACTCTTAAACAGTCATATAAACACTGTGACAGTCCTTAAAAAGGTAAAATACAGGTCTGGTTTAACCACTGTAGTTACTGTAAGCTCCTCTTTAATTAAAAAGGACTATGGGGTTTGAAACCGTACCTGGTTCACCAGAGTCATAAATAGATACTCAAGCAAGTCACCTGTGCTTCGAGTCTGCTCTTCCCCCCATCCGTGAGATCCCTTCATTCAATGGAAATCTCCCCCCGAGCCATCTTGCAGGCCTACAGCCCTCAACAAGATCTTTGCACTCTTGTGCCTGGTTATCTGGTCCTTACCAGACTTAACCAGTTGTTTTTCTTTTGTATTTTCCTTTTTCTTTCTTCTTCGAAAGAACTCCTCTGTCTGTCCCAACAGCACAACACTTCCTCCCTACACCTAGGACTTTTCCTGTTTGGGAGGGCAGTTCCAATCAGTTATTACAACTGATTTTCTTTCTTTGAAATCCACCTCCCAGAGGCAGCCAGCATTTCAAGAAAATTTAATTTATTCAATAATGTAGTTTATCACAGTTTTGTTTCTTTTAACATAAACAACAACTAATATATTGTCTTTTACCATAGTAAAATTTACATTTACATCTACTGGGGTCATTACATCTCCCCCTCCTGTGATTGGACATCGTCCCGATGTCTGTTTCCCTTAAACAAATTCGGGTAAGCTTCTTTAAGGAGTTCCTCATCCTCCCAAGTGGCCTGTTCAGGTCCATAATGCTGCCACTGCACCTTAGCTTGGAAAATAACCCGTTTCCGCAGCTGCACTTCTCTCCGGTCGAGAATGGTCAGTGATTCGACCAGAACCTCGCCTTCCGACTCGACCTGCAAACAGCATAGATTTAGTTATTTCCTTATTTAGGAATAAGGCTTATTTAGAATAACCAGATTTAATTCTTACCCGAACATCCTGCCATTGAATCACATGTTTAGGATCATAGACGTATTGTTTTAATATGGAAACATGAAAAACATTGTGGATCTTAATATGGTTTGGTAGGGAAAGCTGATAAGTTACTGGCCCCATTCTTGCCAGGATTTGAAAAGGTCCAAAATAGCGAGGTGCCAGCTTGGCACACACACTCCACTGCAAGGTGCTCCTTCTGGTTTGGATTCTTACGAAAACATGGTCTCCGACCTGGAATTCTTTGAACCTTCTCTTTCAGTCTGCAAAACTTTTTTGTCTATCCTGCATAGCCTTTAAGTTGCTACGCACCTTTTTCACCATATCTTCCATTTCTTTGAGCATATCCTGGCCAAATCTTAACCTATCCTCAGGTCCACCCCAACTTGAGGGTGTGCGGCACTTTCGCCCATACAGAACCTCAAAGGGACTCAGCTGTGTTGACTTATGATACCCGTTATTATACGCGAATTCAACCAGGTGAAGGTATTCCTCCCATTGGGTTGGTTTCATCATAACACATGCTCTCAGCATCTCTTCCACTACCTAGTTCACCCCTCCCGTTTGACCATCGGTCTGAGGATGGTAGGCTGTGCTAAAGTTCAGTTGTGTTCCCAGCTCAGCAAACAATGTCCTCCAAAAAGTTGAAGTGAACTTAACATCACGATCCGAGATTATTACCTTCGGAAGTCCATGCAACTTGAACACATTTTGCATGAAAATATGAGCAATTTGCACAGCTTTATACGTGGATTGTACCGGTATGAAGTGTGTTGCCTTACTTAACTTATCCACCACTACCATAATGGAATCATTATTTTTGTTTGTTCGAGGTAACCCAGTTATAAAGTCCATGGAAATGGTCTCCCATTTCCATTCCGGAATGGGTAAGGGTTGTAGCAACCCTGCTGGATGCAAATTCTCCGCTTTAATCTGTTGACATTCTAGACATCGCGCTAGATATTTAGCTACCTCTTTCTTCATCTTTGGCCAATAGTGTTCCTTCTGAAGTGCAACGACCATTTTCTGGTATCCTGGATGCCCGGTGTAATGGCTGATATGAAATTCATCTAGAATCAGTTTTCTAAGACTATCTTCATTGGGTACATACAGCCTTTTATGGAAGTACAGCATTCCGGCATCGTCTAACTCGTATCCTTGTTGTATTTCCTTATCAGAAAGCTGTTGTACTTGTTGTTTAATTTGCTGATATACAGCATCTTGATCAGCTGCTAATTTTATCTTTTCAAGTAAGGTACTCTGCCATTTACTGACCGAAATTCTGCACACACATTGCACCTTTCGACTCAATGCGTCAGCTACCCGATTCTCCTTTCCCTTCAAATGCTTTATTTCAAAATCAAACCCACTTAAAAAGTCTGCCCAATGAGCTTGTCTCGTATTTAAGGTGGGTTGACTGAAATAATTTGTCAAGCTGTGATGGTCTGTCAACAACAGAAATTTCCTGCCCAAAAGGTAATGTCGCCACATTTTTAATGCATGGATAACAACTGCTAATTCCAAGTCGTAAGCAGAATATTTCTGCTCATGTTCCTTTAGTTTCCTTGATTCATATGCAATGACCCTTCCTTCTTGCATCAGCACTCCTCCCACACCTTCTTTAATCGCGTCAGTATAGACCACGTAATCCTTATTAGAATCAGCTATACTCAAGATAGGCGCGGTGGTGAGTAAGTGCTTGAGATGCTCAAAGCTCCGTTGACATTCTGAGGTCCACTTGAATACTTTCCCCTTCTTTTGTAAGGAGGTGATAGGGTATGCTACCCTTGAAAAGCCTTCCACAAATCTTCTATAATAACCAGCGTTATAAACATAAAGGACCTGATGTCTGCTACGTCCTTTGGTATGGGCCACTCCATAATAGTTCTGATTTTTTCAGGATCAACTGCAATCCCCTCTTTTGTGATTACATGGCCTAGGTACTGTATCTCTTCCTTAAAGAAATCACACTTACTAAACTTTGCATATAACTGATGTTCTCGCAAAGTTTGCAACACCACTCTAAGGTGTTACTCGTGCTCCTTCCTTGATCGGGAGTAAATCAGAATATCCTCTATGAATATCAACACAAATTTATCTAAGAACTTATGGAACACACTGTTCATCAAACACATGAAGGTAGTAGGTGCATTGGTCAGACCAAAAGGTAGCACCACGAATTCGTAATGTCCATACCTCGTCCTGAAAGTTGTCTTAGCGATATCCTCCTCTTTAATTCTGATCTGATGATAACCAGATCGCAAATCGATTTTAGAGAATACCGTTGCCCCCTTCACTTGATCAAAAAGTTCGTCGATTTGAGGCAAAGGATACTTATTTTTTATCGTGAGCTTATTCAGCTAAGGATAATCAATACACATCCGGAAAGTTCCATCTTTCTTTTTGACAAATAATACTGGGGCTCCCCAGGGTGATACACTGGGACGGATGTAATTTTTGTCCAGTAGCTCCTGCAGTTGCATTTTCAATTCTGTTAGTTCGGGTATGCTCATGCGGTATGGTGCCCGTGACACGGGTGCTGCTCCCCGAATCAATTCAATGGTGAAGTCCACATCTCTTTTAGGTGGTAAACTCGGTACTTCCTCGGGAAAAACATCTGCAAATTCTTGTACCACCGGTATATTTCCCAACATAGCAGTTTTATCCTTCTGATTTGCATATCCCACCTGAATAGCATATATCTGACATTTCTTCTTGATGCATTTAGCTAACTGGGATGCTGTAATGGGTCGAAATTGTATGGGATGCTTGATTCCTTGTAGTTCCTGTTGCTCTCCACGGTCATCCTTATAGTAAGTGGTCTTCGTCTTGCAATTCACTAAGGACCAGTGTTTCTCCAGCCAATCCATCCCAATCAGGATGTCATATGAACCCAAGGGTAGTATGTTTAAATCTGCGACTATTGGCTGCCCTGCTATGGTTAAAGAGCAATTATTTATTTTGGCCAAGACCCGTCTCTTGGCTCCTGTAGCTAATTGGACCAGCCACAGATTTCTGAATTTTTCAGATTGTAACTTACACTGTTCTACTATCTTTGGGCTAACATAACTTAAAGTAGCTCCTGGATCAATAAGAACAACTATAGAAAGGTTTGAAATTTTACCTTCAAATTCAACCATAGAAGGCTGGTATTCCACTTGGCAGTCCTCCAAAGCTGCATTAATTCTAGGTACACTACATGCCACGTCCCCAACGATCGATGCTTCATGAATTTGGGATATCTAGTCCGTCCCCTTTTGCTGTGGACAGTTTTTAACATAGTGAGGCCCTCCACAGCCCCAGCACTGAACTGGGGGTCTGGTCATCCCTTCACCTTCTGGCCTAATAGGCTGCTCACTTATTTTTGATTCACTTATTGGCCTAGCTCGAGGCGCACTCTTTGCTACAGATCTGATGTTTAACCCTTTACCAGCTCCCTTACTTCCATTGCTGTGACCTCCCTTGCTGCTCCCAACCATCTGATTACTCTTTTTTTCATTCCATCTTTTAGTTGAAGTATCCCCCTTCTGTTTATTCTACTGGTAGAAGATCCTTGCTTTACGAATAGCCTCGTCCATGGTTCTAGGATTATCAAACTCAATCCTCTCTCTTATATATGAAGGTAAACTGCTCACAAACCTCTGAACCTTGGATTTTTCCTCTTTGATATAAGGTACATAACGTAGCAGAGAGGTAAAGCGGTTAATGAATTCGTCCATAGACTGCTGCCCCAGTCTTAAATCATGGAACTCTCTGGCCTTTTCATCGTAGAAGCGCTCAGTTAGCTACCTTTCTTTGAAATACTTCTGAAATTTCTCCCATGTAATGGTCCTTTCACTTACCCCTTTGACAATCTTAATTTCCTCCCACCACAAGGTTGCCTTACCTTGTAGCTGGAAAATAGCCAGCCTCGCCTTCAAGTTATGATCATACTCATACAACTGAAAATATTTATTCATATTTATTAACCATGCTTCTGCTGCTTCTTCCTGTTCTCCATCGAAATGTGGGGGCTTAATCTTCCGGAATTCTCCCTGCAGCTCCATTTTGTGATGTTTTGAGGTTTGCTGCTGTGGTACATTATCAGAGTGATCCTCTTTGCCATCTGAATTTTTAGGTTCAATCTGATAGCCTTGTTCTTCTGTCATACTCTGCTGTTGCGCGCTGGGGTTAAATAAAGGTGGGTTTTGCCTGTCTGACAGACTCTTCATAATTCTTTCCTGCTCTATCGTCAAACGCGCGTTGTCCTCTCGCAACCATGCCATCTCATTTTTCAACTCCTGAACAGTTTCCAGGATTGCAAGGTTGGTACTTCGTGTTTCTTCACCCAACTGTACCCACAGTTCTGGGTTCTCCCGAGGGTTACTGCTGTTCCCTTGCATTTCGTTACTTTTTCTGGCTTAACTGGTAGCTGTTGTAATTCTGTATCTCACCCCTAAATAAACAGGACAACAGTAAGTAAATTATTATTCTTCATATGTATGCATAGTATACGCTTCTGCACAGTGAAACCCGTCATGCTTGAGGCCTCAGTATTGAAACTGGGCTCTGATACTAATTTGTCATGACCTTGATCACATATACATAAATATATAAAAAAAATTTGGTATATACCATACATATAACAACAAAACCATATTAAAGTTCTAGTTCTTGGAGCATGGCCGTATGTCTAACCACATAGCTAGCCCTTAATGATTGCGGTAACATTAATAAACGATTTGAAATATTGTTGAATCGCATTATAGCTCAACATCCAGGAGTTACCAATGTTTTCGTTGTAATATTATTGTTTTATGAACCACTGACTCTACCGCAGTCCTAACCTTTAACCCACCCCAGTGTACAGTGACATTAAGTGGGCGCGAGGTTTGGCGGTTCGGCCACAGCCTCTTCCGGCGCCAACTCCTCCCTGGTCTTAATGCATAGCAGGACAGGTGGCATGGTCCATCCGTTAGGCCATGTGACACCTCGAGCTCAGAGTCCTCGGCCTTCTCGCTTTGATTTCCTGCTTTGTGTGGACGATCATGATCTCGCCTGGGAAATGAAGGGTTGGGATTGCTTTCAGGGTTTTGGGTTGATACTTAACCCATCGGAGCAACCTCAGGGTTTAATTGTTTATGCGGTCCATTTAGCTCTGCTCGGGTGCTCTAACTCTGGTTCGAAACCTGTCATTGCCGTTCCCACTAACTGCAACTTCGCCGGGAGCCATGAGGCACCAGCGACAAACTTACACAGGTAAATACATCAGGTGTCGATCTTAATGGTTGTTAGGTTATGGTCTTATGATGAATCGTAGCGATCTGTGGATAATCGCCCCTCTTTGTTGACAGTGTGCAGGTGAGATTGTTCAACTGCGGCTTCGATGGTGTCAAGGTAGCCAACCTCGACTATTCGGCCCTCTTCAACGGCAAGAGGTAGGTTCTCCCTCTTTACAAAGTTTCTTTTTCATATACAAGCCTGAGTTCCTAGCCTGAGTTATTCGTGTCGTTTTCTTTTTATTGCAGACTGCCATTCATATGCAGGTTTTCCTTGCTGCCATTTGCTGAGGTAGTCTTCCAAAAGGAAACCCTCACAGTTACGTTTTTATGCTTTTAATGTCTGGTTAAATGCATCTCCTGCCTGGTGAGTTTTCATACTCGGCGGAGCTTCTGGATAGATTTAAACGTTTCATGGTTTAATGTATCATTTTGCCTTCGAGGCATACCCGAACTTGAACCACAGAATCTACTGTGTGATATACGGCATTGATCTTAACCGTAATGCTCGATTCGGGTTAGTAGTTCCAGACTTTACTTTTATTTAAGATTGTGGCTATTTATCTTTGTAACAGCATTGGTTATCCTCCCAGGGTTACGATCTTGTTAATATTTTTGCATATGATATATGGACATATTCCTTTGCCTGTTCCTCAGGAATGGTTTACTTCTGAACAGATGGTGGCTATATAAACCTGCGTGCTTAGCATTTGATTACAGTGCATGTTTAATTGCAGTGCATGTTTCAGTTAATTTGGTATTGAAGATTTCCTCTTATATTTTTATAAACAGCCGCTCGTCTCAAAGACGGCTGGGCTCATCTAATTACTCAGGTTGTACTACTGTTTCGAGTAACTTATGTTGATATTTTATATGTTTCTCGCCTTAACCGGCTTTTGCAATGATTAAATGGTAGCATCATACTGCTCTTTTCTTACGAACGTTGAGATACTCGCATGTTTAGAGTTTCTGTTCCTTCCTGGATAGCATGCACAAGGTTCTTGTTCTGACATCGTATATTTCCTTTATAGCTCATGTAAACTGATTTCGCTGTCATTGTGTTTACAACTATTATGTATTGAAGCTCTGTTGATAATTGGATACGTTATGCCTTCTTTCTGTGCAATCTGCATAGTAAATTTCATGTCTATATTTATCTGTTAAATCTACTATTTTCACAGTTTCCACATATTCCATGAGGGATTCTTCTCTTTCCCAACACTGGGATTTGAACCCGCCCACAGCTTGTGTTTTCTTCCCGACGCTGGGTGTTTCAGGCTCATTCTTGATGGTAGAATATATGTACAGTTCATTTATATTCAATGTATGAGGAATAGTCTGTTTCGTTAAAAGCTTCTTCTTCATAAAACATATCTCTGTTTCTATAATTATTTTATGGCATATTTCTTTTCTTATAAATAGGCTTTTATTTTTCTACTGACAGCGGTGTAGTCTTATTAATAGCAGAACTAGTTTCCAATCATAACATCAACTAGTACTAGTACTTAGTCCTACATTTAAGCAGTTATACAAATACTATAACATCGACTAATACCCTGTCCTGTATTTAGTCTTACTCTTAAACAGTTATATAAATATTGTGATATCGACTAATACTCTGTCCTGTATTTAGTCTTACTCTTAAACAATCATATAAACATTGTGCCAGTCCTTAAAGAGGTAAAATACAGGTCTGGTTTAACTATTGTAGTTACTGTAAGCTCCTCTTTAATTAAAAAGGACTCTGGGGTTTGAAACCGTACCTGGTTCACCAGAGTCATAAATAGATACTCAAGCAAGTCACCTGTGCTTCGAGTCTGCTCTTCCACCCATCCGTGAGATCCCTTCATTTAATGGAAATCTCCCCCCGAGCCATCTTGCAGGCCTACAGCCCTCAACAAGATCTGTGCACTCTTGTGCCTGGTTATCTAGTCCTTACCAGACTTAACCAGTTGTTTTTCTTTTGTATTTTCCTTTTTCTTTCTTCTTCGAAAGATCTCCTCTGTCTGTCCCAACATCACAACACTTCCTCCCTACACCCAGGACTTTTCCTGTTTGGGAGAGCAGTTCCAATCAGTGATTACAACTGATTTTCTTTCTTTGAAATCCACCTCCTAGAGGTAGCCAGCATTTCAAGAAATTATTTAATTTATTCAATAATGTAGTTTATAATAGTTTTGTTTCTTTTAACATAAACAACAACTACTATATTGTCTTTTACCATAGTAAAATTCACATTTACATCTACTGAAGTCATTACAGCTACACTTATAATAAACCATTTATACATGTATAAAGTCTAGGCTCAAGTCAACCCACGGTGTAAGTAACTTGGACTTTTTCCTAACACTGATACGAGTCTTGCGCCGTCAATAGCGACGGCCATGCGGAAAAATTTGCATCATTAGCGACGGCCATGCGCAAAATTTGCAGATTGCAATGGCAAAAAGGCAATGATTTGCCAAATAACTGGCTAGCCCATGGGCGTGAAAGCGTGCTGTATAATTCTAATATTATATAACTGGTTTGTCAAAATCTAACAAAGATATAATATAACTAGTTTGTCAAAATCCAACAAGGATATATACAGACTCTGCTCATTAAATGTCTGGCAGGCTAACTATTTTCAGTCACTCAAAATAAACATGAATAAAGAGGAGGACGAGCAGTGCAGGGCAGAAGTCAATTCATGTTAAGGGCGAATAATCAACTTGATATTTATTCTTGTGCATTTTACTCTTAATGTTTTAGGTAAATTTTATTTATGGAATTGCTTTTAGTGTGATTTTTTGGAAGTTTTTTTAGTGGATTTTTCCAGTCTAATTATTCTAAAATTTGATAGGAATTTATTGAAATCAGAAACTTGATGGCTAAACCCTGCACAATAGAAATGCCTTAAGGGTTTTCATGGTGCTGAATCGATATATACAGTCAAAAACTAGTTTAAATAACACAAATCAAAATTTCACCTCCAAATTCTGGCATGGGAAACTCCAAAAAATCACACTATAAACAACTCTCTTATTTATTATGCTATTGAGTCATAAATATAAAATTATATATATCTACCATTTAAATAGGTTTAAATTAATATTTAACTTATACCACTTTGCACACTTATATCTTAATAACATAGTAAATAAAACTGGCCCATATTCTTGCTCTCTTGCAAATTCGGGTCGTTCTATTGAACACCGAACACAACTACGCCATATAAACTAGAGAATTCGAACTAGAACATAAACCAAGAAGAAAAAAAACATCTGCCAGTTACACAAACAGACGAAATGTATTCAAAATTTAGGTCTGATACATACATCAGCCCCTCAGTACTTGACGGCCTCCCGGCCTAATTTCACATTGGATTGGCCGCACCCCTAACATACTTGTGGGCAATTTAAGACAAAAGAAACAAACGCTAACAACACACGAGGCAGCACAAATTAACGAAAATTACATAAAAATCCAGAAGGTCGGGTCTTCCCAACCGTTTCCAATATGTTCTTTCTGGAAGCATTTGGAATCAATTTCTGGTTGGTTAGGGGTTGAGGTTCCTCTGGATTCTTTTCACTATGTTATGTTTTTTTTAAAGTATATGGAATCAACTTTTGAATAGGGGTCGATGTTTCTAAATGCATTATTATTTTAGTAGGAATATTATTAACTTTGATAATTTTTTTAACAAAAGTCAATATCATAATTGATCATATTACAGGCTTAAAAACCATAATTTATTTAAAAATCTAAAATATTTATAAATATTTTATTTTAATTTAATTTGATGATATATTTTAAAATGAAAACTTAATACTTACAATAAATATATAACAAAATTCTTAATCACGTATATTCACCTTCATTTTACTATGGATATTATTAACTTGTAAATAAGTTTTGTTACAATATCATGGACTAATACTATGGCTTATCAATACAGCTTACCAGAAAACCTTAACTCATTTCAAAATATTTTTATATTTATTTTGTAACAATTTTTAAATTAAATCTAAAAACAAAAAGCAAAGGGGAAATATTGTAGTGTTGTAAATGTCTGTCAGCATTTAGATGGGGACTCAGTAAAAATATAGTAAAACATTAAAAGTAATTACCTAGGACTCTCCAGCCCAAGATGTAGAGATGTTGTAATGTCTTATAAACATTTTGATTCAGCGAAATTAAAATTAGAATAAATAAAAAAATATAAATTGATAATTATCAATAAAACATTTTGACTTGGTCAAATTACATAAAACTAATAATATAAAATATATATAATATATATAATATTAAGTGGTAAGACTAGCCTAAATCTATCTTAATTCCGAACCTAGAAGAGCGGAGGGATCAACACTCTTGAAGTAGACTTCTTTTAAAGAAATAAAATCTGGTCCCTCTCGAAACTTTGTAAATCAAAATAAAAATAAACTTAAACTACAAAAATTTTTTAAAAAAAATAATAATATAATAATAATAAGTTAACTATTATTAATAAATTAAAAAATTTGGTTCGAAAAAAAGTAAATTATATAATAATATAAATATATTAAATTATTTTACTAAACAATAACTTCAATATCATTTTTATCTATTATATAATAAAATATATTCATTAACGCCATGAAAGTCAGTTTGGAAAATGAATAGTATAGCCTCATACAAATAAACAAATACATATATCCATTATTAAATTAAAATCAAAGTGAGAATAATAATATTAATTGATATTATGGGAAAAGGTTACATTGTGTAATTCTCCTAGTTTAGGATTAGTCCTATAGTTATGGGGTTTGGGTGCAACTTCCTATTTCCTAGTATTGTATTTAATGATGTAATCTTTGATTGATTAAGGAATAGAGTGAACGAGAGTGATCTCTCAAGTTTTGTGAGTGTAGTCTCCAGGTGCAGGCCACACTTGAGAGCTACATCTCTTTCTTTTCAATTATGTTCACATTTTATCTTGGTATCAGAGCTCGGATTGAGTGAGCCTGATCTTTTGTCACCTGTGAGGCTGAAGTGCCTGTAGTAGGTAGCTTGCCCGTGTGGCGGAATTGCCTGTGTGGCGGAATTGCCTTTGTGGCTTGAAGAGCCTTTGTGGCTGTGTGTACACGAGAGCTTTGTGCTCGATTGAACAGGTGGACTGCAGAACACCTGGCTCTGACTCGGAAATATTTTTTTCCTGAGTAGAAAGGTCGATTAGCACGGATTTTGCGCTGACAGTCGCGCCAGAAGAGGGATTAGCGAGGATTTTGAGGGATAAATCGTGCTAAAGCGCGGAATTTGAGGAATAAAACACACTAAGCGCGGATTTTACCAGGAAAGTCGCGCCAATTAAATTACTCTAAGCTATTTTTAATTAGCGCGGATTTTTCGCTCGGGGTAGCGCTAAGGAGATATGTGAACAACGTGAACTTCGTTTGGTGGTTTGCAAACAGTGCAGATCGGCGGAGTTGCAGATCCATCCGGGAGAGACAGATCGGGAAAGCGCCAGAGGAGATCCGCGGGAAACCTCGACTTCGTTTGGCGATCTGCAAGGAGAGTAGGATCGGCGAAGTGGTAGATCAATCCGGGAGAGGTGGATCGGATCAATTGTGATAAGATCATTGTTTCGGCTGTGTTGGAAACGCCGAAATTACTCATTGGAGCGGGAGTGCCAGACACTGCAGATCGGTGGCAGAGGTGACAGATCGATCTGACAGGTATTGTTTTTTTTTTGTTAAGAAGATTCACAATGAGTAATACGATGGAATCTTACCTTAACGAGTCTGGTAAACTCAACGAGTCTAACTTCACAAATTGGAAGTTTAAGATCCAGACTTTGCTCGAAGGTGCGAATGCTTGGGCTATAGTGACAGGCGACGAACAGAAGCCGACCGCAACCACACAAAAGGAAGACTGGGAAAAACGAGAAAACAAGGCCAAAGTCCTATTGAAGATGTCTGTCAAAGACAATGTTATTGCACACATCAGAGATTGTAAATCGTCCGCGGAGATCTGGACGAAAATAAAAAATCTGTATGAGACCCAGAATACAAACAGAGTTTTCGCTCTGAAAAGCAAGCTATTTTAAATGATGGACGAAAGGGAGTCTGCTTCTGCATTTGTCACGCGAATTAAGGATGTTAAAGATGGATTGGGGGCCATTGGAGTGGTGGTGGCTGATGAAGATCTTGTTGCAATTACAATGAATGGGATGTGTGATGATTTTGAAACCTTCATCACTAGAGTCTCGGCAAGGGAGAAAGCACCCACGCTCGATGATCTCACTGCGATCTTGCAGCAAGAGGAAGATCGACGGCAGAACCTGAATCTGAATCCCCAAAGTGAAGATCTCGCGTTGGTGGCAAAACAACGACTATCTAAGGGAAGGCAGTCACAGAAGCAATCAAAGAAAAAAGGAGGAACATCACAGAAGAATTCGCATTCTCATAAAGGTATGCTTGCAAATCATTATGAAAAGAAAAGTTATTATTGTGGAAAAACGGGTCATATACAGAGAGATTGTTATTATAAGAAGCAGGCTGATGAGGCAAGGAGGAGACAGGTAAATACAAAACACAGAGGATATTTTGTTGAAGAAGAAGACTTCAGTCATGAATTTCGATTGTTCACAGTCGACTGTGCCCTTTTAACATCGAATGAAGATGACATCTGGTATGGCGATTCCGGAGCATCCTCTCACATGACAGGTAATAAGGAATTTTTTGATAGTCTTGAAGAAATTATAAATGGATCAAAAATATATCTAGGGGATGAT
>APFE031316494.1:54784-70452 GCA_000404065.3 Pinus taeda | reverse complement strand
AAACCCATTTGAAGTGAATTCAAATTTGAATTTCGAAGGGCGCTATTTTATTTATTCCAATATCGGGTGCTTTTAATTAATTAAGTTTTTATTGCAGCTGGGCCCTTTTCATTTTTTGTCGTAGGCTGCGTCTTGGCAAGTTTTCAATGGATCTGGCTATGGATGTTTATATTCCAGAAGATTAAGGCGCTGCAAGCCAAATATATCGATGTAGAAACGAAATGGCCGACTTTCTTTCAACGATGTGGAGGCCGCGGCCGAGAAGAAGTTCAATCTGCTGGGCAATAAGAATATGATGATCTCTGCTTCTATTAATCATAGCAATAGCAGCAGCGTCAAAGAGGACATAATTTTTAATTATTTCAATCCATAAACTCTTGCCCGACTATTTCCATAGTTCCTTGGTCTACAGCTGCGAATCGCAGAGAAGTAGAATGTCTTCTCTCTCTGAATCGAAAAAATTGTAAACTCAATTTTGTAAGCATTTATTCTTTTTTCGCAACTACTCTTATGCATTTCTGCTTGTGTGCTCGAATGTTGAACTATCTGCTTTTCTTTCGGTTTCGTTGCTTTGAGAAAATTTATCAAACAATATTTTATTTAAAAGTTATAATACAAACACAATACCATTGATTCAGAGGGGACAAGTACACCGGAAGAGGTAACTGGTATCTTTAATAAAATCCAAGCTTATCCATGTATCGAAATTACTTGTATCCAATCCAATCCAAGCTTGTTCCAGTATGTTATCGAGTAATTATTGTACACACATTGTGATTAGGGTTTTAACGGAGTTTCAAGGATTGGCTCTCACTGTGAAATCATTCCTGCTATTAATTTGATAAATCGTAACTTAAAATCTAATTAGGTCTCTTTAAATTATTTACCAACAATCGTTTGTGTAATAGGTGGCCATTAAGCCAACATTTATCCACTGGTCATTTTACAGAGTTCAAAAAATCTGCAAAGTTTAGCTTCCAAAAGAAACATCAAAGTTTTTCGAGACAATTTTTTCGTGGCATGACAAACAGAGAATATCGTAGGCCTTTCTTGGGAATTAATTCCATTTCATGTGATTGGTTTGGATTCTGTTCTGAATTTCCCATGACCAAGCCAATGAATTCATCATCTCACTATTATTAGCTTTGCGCTGCATACAGCGATTAATTTGGGAAAATATTCATATCAACAATACTTACCCAATTTCTCTCTATTAGCAGATCGCGGTATTCACTGAGTGAGTTATATGCACAAATATGTGCTCCAACATGCTCAGAGCTATGGATGCGACTTTCCATTTTAAATATTATTGTATTCGGACATAAGGACATAGGTTAAGGAGTTTAGCTATCTTGGTGTTTGGAATTACCCGGACTGGTGGTGATCTATTAGTTTGATTAAATTGTTTTATGTTTTCAAAATTATAGAAATTTTAGTAATATTTTAATATAATTTGGCAGAGATTTTTGTAAATCAAAATTATAGTTGTGAAATTTCAAAATTTAAAATGCCCATAAATTTTTGATGCTATCCACCATTAAAAATATAATTTAAACACTATTATTATAAAATTTCTTAAAATTATTTTACCCGAATTCTGATCACCATCTCACTCATTCCTCAACCTCATTAAACAAGCGCATCACTTAATCGGTCAAACACCATTAAAATAAATCTATACACATACATGTCATTGCCTACCTGGCATACTCTCGTTGGATGATACCTTATATCATATTCCAGAGCGGCGCTCTCTATAAATTCGACCCACCCTTTTTTAATTTGACAGAAATTTCCTTTAGGAAATTGTAAATTTTTGTTATTAAAACTATGTTTTTAATGTTATAAATAAATATATTGAAAACGTGTTTTTAGTGTATAAATAAATTCAAAATGATGAAAAATATGCCACAAATTATCAACATCAGAACGTCTTGGGTAAGGATTACTCTAAATGGCTTTTTTTGGGCCAAGTCTAGCCATCACATTTGCCATAATTTTATTTGTTTGTAGAAATTTTCCATGTTCAATTTTTTTTAGAATTTTTAAATGGTAAATATTTTTGGAATTATAGTTTGTAATTTTTGTTTTTAAAAATTTCAATTTTTTTTTTTAAATTAATGAGATTTCCATTATGTCAATAAGTTATATGGGTGTTTATAGTGTTTCAAAAGTTTATTAATCTTATTTTTACTAGATTTGTTAGTTAGTTAATTCACCATAATTCTATAATTTTGATATTAGCAAAAAATATTGAGATAACAAAAACAAAAGATTATTAAGAAACGAGAAAAGATCTACACAACTTATAGCCACAAGGAATAAGAAGAAGTTACAAGCATAGGTTTTACTAGGCTAGAATCGGTATGTGGTTGTTTAGGAAATTCACACTAAATGTGCTTCTCCACGTGCTCCAAGTGTTCTACTAGACAAGTCACATGAGGCTCCAAACGAGCCAAATTGTTTTGCATCCTCCACTGGTTTATTTGTAGATCCTCAAGGGATGATATGATCTCATTACAATCATCATGTTTCTCCTTGAGGACTTGCCCCAACAAAGTTTTTAATTGCCATCATAAGGTGACCAAGTGGAAATATTGTGTTCTCCTCCCCTAGTGTGGCCTTGATCAAGGAGCCAATGAGAAACTTCTCCAATAAGTTCCAAGTATGAGAAAGATTATATCTCTTGGCGCATATTCTGCTCTAGCTTGTGTATGTTAGATTGGGTGCAAGGCGAGGTTGCAGCCTAAAAGGCAACAACTGCCTTCTAGGCCCGAGTCTTAGCCCATGAATGGTTGGGCTATCCGCAATTAGATTTCCCATGTTTACCCCTCACTCGACGACTATGACCCCTTTTCCTAGGCATAATGCTCCACACCATTGACCCATATCTACACTTGTTAGGTGGGAACCCAATACACTGAATCTATAAATATCCCCACTCAATCTATGTTGAGACAACACATGAGTGACCACTCTCTTTCAAAATCGCTCTACCTACCCGTCCTTTTAACACAAGTATGAAGGGCACCACCTGAAGGTCGGTGAGACAAGGAGGAAGATAAGGTTGTGCCCAATCACCCAATGAAATACCAAACCCCGGGAGAACTAAGGTCAAGGTAAGGGAACTAACTAGAAACCAGAGCAAAAATAAGATTGGGAGCCAATTGAACAAAATAACTATGAATGCACTGAAAGGAAAACCCTGAGACTTGGAGTAATGACAATTCTAGATGGCAAAGAAAACCTTCCAATAAACTAAAAAAATGGACCTAAACTGGAGAGGCCAAATACCTAGAATTACCTTAAGCAAAATTTAAATTGTTGTTCGACCTTAGCAATTGTTGCGTGCCTGTAGCTCTCGTATCGTCCAAAAATTTTAAATCCCTTGTTCAATTTCTTCTAACCAACTTTCTCACTAGAGTTGGTTACCCTCCCCTGCTGAATGGAGCCGAAGAGTTGTAGCATATGATATAACCTGCACGACAACACCACGTTGTCCACACCGAGCCCAAAAACCTTGCAAAGGACCCCACACATTCAAATAGTTTCCAATTTGGAGAATAGCAGACTAAATTGCAAGATAGCTTGGACAACACCCATGCAACTAGTTGAACCCCCCCCCATCTCGTTGTTGTAGACACTTTGAAAGAAAAATTTGGAATAACGTTAAGGAATGAGCCATTAAATGGTTTTTATGCCACATGTATTGTGTTTGGGGAGTATACTATGCCACCCCTTCCTTATTCATCAAGAGAGTAGGTGGGGGTGACAAGTGCCTCGAGATCCCTTTCTCTGTATTCGTCCACCCCATGAAGGTAATTTTCAAAACCATATTAAATAAGTAAAACAACAATAAAAATTTAAAATAAAATTATATTTTACTTTACCATGTTTCATAAATGATAAAAACAAGAATTAGGTTTCATCTTTACCATGTTTCATAAATGATAAAAACAAAATAATTATAAAAAAATAATAATTCTAACGTAAAACAACATTTGAAGTGAAGAATTTAGTGAATTAAATGAGGAAATTATGAAGTGGAGGTTAATTACTAAATATTATTGAATTAAGCAAGGGAAGAAAGAAGGTAACCACTAAGATATTACAATATGGTAAATATTACAATATTTTTCCATATGTAAAACCACCTTATTTCTTTCTAATTTAATTTTAAATTTAAAACTCGATTGACCTAAAGTAAGCACTCTCAAGAGAACTATTAAAATATAATTTTACTTTTATATTTTTTTATAAATTACTAGTAAAATATAATTTTATTTTAAATTTTTATTGTTATTTTACTTATTTAATATGGTTTTGAAAATTACCTTGATGGGTTGGACGAATACAGAGAAAGGGATCCCAGGGCACTTGGAAGGGGTGGCATAGTATACTCCCCAAACACAATAATGTGGCATAAAAACCATTTAATGGCTCATTCCTTAACGTTATTCCAGATTTTTCCTTCAAAGTGTCTACAACAATGAGAGAGGGGGGTTCAACTGGTTACATGGGTGTTGTCCAAGCTACCCTGCAATTTACTCTGTTATTCTCCAAATTGGAAACTATTTGAATGTGTGGGGTCCTTTGCAGGGTTTTTGGGCTCGGTGTGGACAACGTGGCTTTGTCGTGCAACTCTCTCTCTTCAGTAGGTTATATCATATGCTACAACTCTTAGGCTCCATTGAGCAGGGGAGGATAACCAACTCTTGTGAGAAAGTTGGTTAGAAGAAATTGAACAAGGGATTTAAAATTCTTGGACGATACGAGAGCTACAGGCACACAACAATTGCTAAGGTCGAACAACAATTTAAATTTTGCTTCAAGGTAATTCTAGGTATTTGGCCTCTCCAGTTTAGGTCCTTTTTTATAGTTTATTGCAAGGTTTTCTTTGCCATCTAGAATTGTCTTTACTCCAAGTCTTAAGATTTTCCTTTCAGTGCATTCATAGTTATTTTGTTCAATTGGCTCCCAATCTTATTTTTTGCTTTAGTTTCTAGTTAGTTCCCTTACCTTGACCTTAGTTCTCTCGGGGTTTGGTATTTCATTGGGTGATTGGGCACAACCTTATCTTCCCTTATCTTCCTTCTTGTCTCGCGGGCCTCCAGGTGGTGCCCTTCATACTTGTGTTAAAGGGACGAGTAGGTAGAGCGATTTTGAAGAGAGTGGTCACTCGTGTGTTGTCTCAACACAGATTGAGTGGGGATATTTATAGATTCAGTGTATTGGGTTACCTCCTAACAAGTGTAGATATGGGTCAATGGTGTGGAGCATTATCCCTAGGAAAAGGGGTCATAGTTGTCGAGTGAGGGGTAAACGTGGGAAATCTAATTGAGAATAGCCCAACCATTCGTGGGCTAATACTCGGGCCTAGAAGGCGGTTGTTGCCTTTCAGGCTGCAACCTCGCCTTGCACCCAATCTAACATACACAATCTAGCGCAGAATATGCACCAAGAGATATAATCTTTCTCATACTTGGAACTTATTGGAGAAGTTTCTCATTGGCTCCTTGATCAAGGCCACACTAGGGGGAGGAGAACACAATATTTCCACTTGGTCACCTTATGCTCGCAATTAAAAACTTTGTTGGGGCAAGTCCTCAAGGAGAAACATGATGATTGTAATGAGATCATATCATCCCTTGATGATCTACAAATAAACCAATGGAGGATGCAAGACAATTTGGCTCGTTTGGAGCCTTGTGTGACTTGTCTAGTGGGACACTTGGAGCGCATGGAGAAGCACATTTAGTGTGAGTTTCCTAAACAACGACATACCGATTCTAGCCTAGCAAACCCTATGCTTGTAACTTCTTATTCTTTGCAACTATCGGTTGTGTAGATCTTTTCTCGTTTCTTAATAATCTTTCGTTTTTGTTATCTCAATATTTTTTGTTACTTTCAAAATTATAGAATTATGGTGAATTAACTAACTAACAAATCTAATAAAAATAAAATTAATGAACTTTTGTAACATTATAAACACCCATATAACTTATTGTCATAATAGAAATATCATTAATTTAAAAAAATGATTTTAAAATTTTTAAAAGCGAAAATTACAAACTATAATTCCAAAAATATTTACCATTTAAAAATTCTAAAAAATTTGAACGTAGAAAATTTCAAGAAACACATAAAATCATGGTAAAGGTGACTGCTAGACTTGGCCCAAAAGAAAGCCATTTAGAGTAATCCTTACCACAAAAGGTTCTGATGTGGTAATTTGTTGAGTATTTTTCATCATCTTTAATTTATTTATAACACTTTTCAATATATTTATTTATAATAATTGAAAAAAACATAGTTTTAATAACAAAAATTTACAATTTCCCAAAGGAAATTTCTATGGTCAAATTAAAAAAGGGTGGGTCGAATTTATAGAGAGAGCCGCTCCAGAATATGACATAAGGTATCATTCAACGAAAGTATGCCAGGTAGGCAATGACATGTATGTGTATAGATTTATTTTAATGGTGTTTGACTGATTAATCGATGGTCTTGCTTACTGAGGTTGAGGAAAGGGTGAGATGGTCATTAATTTGGGTAAAATAATTTTAAGAATTTTTGTAATAATAGTGTTTAAATTATATTTTTAATGGTGAAAATAGATTTAGCATCAAAAATTTATGGGCACTTTAAATTTTGAAATTTAACATTTACAAAAATCTCTACCAAATTATATTAAAATATTAATAAAATTTCTATAATTTTCCAAACATAAAATAATTTAATCAAACTAATAACAGGATAGCCAAACTCCTTAACCTATGTTCCTATGTCCGAATACGGTAATATTTAAGATGGAAATTTGCATCCATAGCTTTGAGCATGTTGGAGCACATATTTGTGCATATAACCCGCTAGGTGAATACCGCGATCTGCTAATAGAGAGAAATTGGGCAAGTATTGTTGATATGAATATTTTCCCAAATTAATCGTTGTATGCAGCGCAGAGCTAATAATAGTGAGATGATGAATTCATTGGCTTGGTCATGGGAAATTCAGAACAGAATCCAAACCCAATCACATGAAATGGAATTAATTGCCACAAAAAGATTGTCTCCGAAAACTTTGATGTTTCTTTTGGAAGCTAAACTTTGCAGATTTTTTGAACTCTATAAAATGACCAGTGGATAAATGTTGGCTTAATGGCCACCTGTTACACAAACGATTGTTGGTAAATAATTTAAAGAGACTTAATTAGATCTTAAGTTACGATTTATCAAATTAATAGGAGGAATAATTTCACACTCAGAGCCAATCCTTGAAACTCCGTTAAAACCCTAATCACAATGTGCGTACAATAATTACTCGAGAACATACTGGAACAAGCATGGATTGGATTGGATACAAGTAATTTCGATACATAGATAAGCTTGGATTTTATTAAAAATACCAGTTACCTCTTCCGGTGTACTTGTCCCATCTGAATCAATGGTATTGTTTTTGCATTATAACTTTTAAATAAAATATTGTTTGATAAATTTTCTCAAAGCAATGAAACCGAAAGAAAAGTAGATAGTTCAACATTAGAGCACACCAACAGAAATGCATAAGAGTAGTTGCGAAAAAATGAATAAATGCTTACAAAATTGAGTTTACAATTTTTTCGATTCAGAGAGAAGACATTCTACTTCTCTGTTATTAAAAATTATGTCCTCCTTGACGTTGCTGCTATTGCTATGATTAATAGAAGCAGAGATCATCATATTCTTATTACCCAGCAGATCGAACTTCTTCTCGGCCGCGGCCTCCACATCGTTGAAAGAAAGTCGGCCATCTCGTTTCTGCATCGATATATTGGGCTTGCAGCACCTTCTGACATAATCTTCTGGAATATAAACATCCATAGCAGATCCATGGAAAACCTGGAAGATGCTGCTGCGGGAGGTTATCACAAAAACTAAAAAAGGCCAAGCTGTGATAACAACTTAATTAATTAAAAGCACCAGATATTGGAATAAATAAAATAGCGCCCTTTGAAATTCAAATTTGAATTCACTTCAAATGGGTTTTCAACATTTATTTCGCCAGACTGGATTACGTACTGTATGATGCAAACATTATTTATTGGCCCATGGGGATTATCTGGTATCCGCATGAGCCATGGATCATGCATCAACCCATTTCCGCAACTGTTAACCGGAAAGTGTGTTTGTCGGAGAAATTATGTATACGGGTCGGTGAAAGCAAATGTCAGAATCCTCCGCTCTCATTGTCATTGTCAAAGCATTCAATACCCAATAGCATAGGATTTATTAGTTGCCGACTTTCACTCTCTTCCTTAATGTTCACTCATGACGTTCTTTGTCATAACTTAGCCCGTAGTTATGAAAGAAGCACTAAAATCACTTAGCATAGGATATTTTTTTGAAATTGATGAAATATATGTTTTAAATATTATTCGATAATTGTTGATATTGAATTTATATAATAAACCAAAAACAATGAACGTCATAACTTAGCCCGTAGTTATGAAAGAAGCGCTAAAATCACTTAGCATAGGATATTTTTTTGAAATTGATGAAATATATGTTTTAAATATTATTCGATAATTGTTGATATTGAATTTATATAATAAACCAAAAACAATTCGTGTGCACTCTAATAGTTTAATGTACCTTGTGATAATCTAAGGTTGATATTCGGTCAGTCTTACTGTCACTAGCTACCCATAAAAGTCCAGAAGATGTTGTCTCTCTTCACCATGTTCTTTTTCTCAACATCTTCCCATTCTTCTCTGTCCGGTTCCGTGTCTCATTTTTCCTTTTTTTCTCTCACGAAACGACTTTGTGATGTATACTACTTCTCTGTATAAAATTTATTATAATTTTTATTGTTTTTACTTTATTTAATATGACAACATTTTCATGGACATAATTTATGTGACACATTTTCATGGGCATCTTTAGGTAAATTGCATTGCAGATTCTTGATAAGGTCGAGAGGGATCATTATTTGACCGGCCTCTAATTCTTCCCCTTTTTTTCTCTCGAAGCCATTTTATGATGTGTACTACTCTATTATTTTCTCGAAAGCAGAATCAAGTCACCAAAGGGTGGATAATATGCAGGGCTCCATGGACTGGATAATGACCGTACCAGTTACGCGTGAGGTGTAAGTTAATGATTGTTATATTTGAATTATTACAGTACTTTATGATGTGTACTATGTATTATTTTCTCGAAAGCAGAATCAAGTCACCAAAGGGTGGATAATATGCAGGGCTCCATGGACTGGATAATGACCGTACCAGTTAAGCGTGAGGTGTAAGTTAATGATTGTGTACTACTCTGTATTATTTTCTCAAAAGCAAAATCAAGTCACCCAAGGCTGGATAGTAGGTAGTTTTTATTTGTGCGACTATAGCACAGTTAATGCTATACTCCTTACACTTATTTGACATGAATTTTATGATGTGTACTATTTTGTATTATTTTTTCGAAAGCAGAATCAAGTCACCAAAAAGTGGATATTAGGCAGTTCCTATTTGTGCGACTATAACATAGTTAATGCTATAGTCCTTACACTTACTTGACAGGAATTTGACCGCATACCATGATCATGCATCTATGCATGCATAGTTAATGCTATAGTCCTTACACCTACTTGACAGGAATTTGACCTCACCGCATACCATAAATACCATGATCATGCATCACATACCATGATCATGCATGCATATATATTGTCTTCCTGCCACTATCCATCACCCAATTCCGGCAATGGTTTCGGACCTTATCCATCACCCAATTCCGGCAAAGCAGTTCCTATTTGTGCGACTATAGCATAGTTAATGCTATAGTCCTTACACTTACTTGACAGGAATTTGACCGCATACCATGATCATGCATCTATACATAGTTAATGCTATAGTCCTTACACCTACTTGACAGAAATTTGACCTCACCGCATACCATAAATACCATGATCATGCATCGCATACCATGATCATGCATGCATATATATTGTCTTCCGGCCACTATCCATCACCCAGTTCCGGCAATGGTTTCGGACCTTAGGACATGGTCCATAATGTTTCCACGGTGGACATGGTCCATAATTCGGACCTTAGGACATGGTCCATAATGTTTCCACGGTCTGTATGTAAACTAGAACAGCATTTAAGGACATGGTCCTTAATGTTTCCACGGTCTGTACGTGAAGTAGAACGGCATTTAAAGACATGGTCCCTCATGTTTCCACGGTCTGTACGTGAACTAGAACAGCATTTAAGGACATGGTCCCTCATGTTTCCACGGTCTGTACGTGAACTAGAACAGCATTTAAGGACATGGTCCCTCATGTTTCCACGGTCTGTACGTGAACTAGAACAACAGGAGAGCACCGAACGGACCTTTATTTTTATGATAATACGAATGCTTTTGCCAGCTAAGACAACACAAGACATGGTCCCTCATGTTTCCACGGTCTGTACGTGAACTAGAACAGCATTTAAGGACATGGTCCCTCATGTTTCCACGGTCTGTACGTGAACTAGAACAACAGGAGAGCACCGAACGGACCTTTATTTTTATGATAATACGAATGCTTTTGCCAGCTAAGACAACACAAGACATGGTCCCTCATGTTTCCACGGTCTGTACGCGAACTAGAACAGCATTTAAGGACATGGTCCCTCATGTTTCCACGGTCTGTACGTGAACTAGAACAACAGGAGAGCACCGAACGGACCTTTATTTTTATGATAATACGAATGCTTTTGCCAGCTAAGACAACACAAACAACACATATAGAGAGCAGAACGAACCATATAATGACCATGAATACCATACCACTGAACGCTCTGAACCATGTCTCCTCATATTCAGAGAAGTGAGCATATATGTAATCAATGAGTTAACTCTCATGAAACATATGGGATAACACATTTAATACCAATGCTCCAATATCACCCCAAACACTTCTAAATCCAGAACTTAGCAATCGAGGAACCAAATAAGCAATGAATACACAAATCACAAGTCTTCCGCTATCGATTACGAGCTGAATTTTTAAGAAATTGTCCACATCCTCCCCCGTTATATTTTCTGTTCCTGAAGTTACATTGACGGTCGAATAATCCACATAATTTATGAATTGGAGAGTAAGAGCGTTGAGAGCAAGAAATCCTGCGGGAAACCAGTACGATTTTCTTTTGATCGCCCTCCACACATCGAGTGAGAGTAAGAGAATAAATATAATTGCGCAAGCGCACCCACTTAACAGATATGTAATCTTAGGAGTATACACATACCCCATCTTCCAATGTTAAACTAGAGAGCCCTGGAGATTCTTCCCTTCACTTCACCACTCTATAGAATATAAGAGATAAGAAATGTGTGCGTTAAAATTTAACATAACAAATGTGCCTCACTTAAAGGTAGGGCAGCGTTTTCGTTTTCACAAATTTGAAACGAGTGATTCTCATGATAGGACGAAATTAGATTTGGATTCTCACTGTCCAACGAAAGTGGGAGGCGGTAGCCCATGAAATTGTGGGGATAAGATTAAAGTTGAACACGTGACGAAATTGGGAGGCAGTGGCCTATGAAATTGTGGGGACAAGATTAGAGTTGAACATATGATGAAATTGGGAGGCGAATTGCTGGGACAAGATTGCAGTTGGACAAATGAAAGTTTTGACAGAAAAGAAAGGTAAAGTGTTGATGGTAAATTGGTAATAACAAAGGCAGCCATGGAGAAGAGCGAAGGTGTTGGAGTCGTGACGAAAGTGATCAAGCGCGTCAACATCTATTGAAGTCACAAGGCGGTAGCACTCGTGAGGTCACTGGGCGGGACGAGAGTGACGACCCGAGGTCACATGGCGGTCACTGTTGGAAGGACGACTATATATATTTTTTGGTCGTTATATTATAATTTATATTGTAACGATAAGGTACATCTAAAGTTGAATTAATAAAGGTATTAGGTTTGGATGTTTACAACTGGTTTTAAATATGTAAGTGTATTTGACAATTGACTTTGAACGTAAATGGTAAACAGTAGATTCCATTTGAGTTAACAAGTGCGATATTAAAGTTTGTTAAAAATGGTATAAAAGGTATATTACTATGAAAGAGATAAAGGCAACGGTTTAGAGAATTTGATGGAAGTTTACGCATATAAGATATTTAATTTTAGGGTTTTCATCTTCTTTCTTGCATTGAAATATTTTTGTCAAGCTAATGAAATTATTATTTTCAATGAGAGAGGAGTTGATAACGAAAATAAAATAGCAATGCTAATTTATTTTTATCAAGTTAATGAAAAGGGAAAATAATGGAGTAATGTTAAATTTTTTATTAACTCCATGAAATTCTTTTTAATGAGGAGAATTGAGAAGAAAATGAAAATAATTAATTGTAATGTTAAAAACATTTAAATTTAGGGTGAAGTTGTTAAAGAAGTTGGAGATTAAAGAAGTTACTTTTTTTTTAATATAATTTTTTGTTGGAGATTAAAGAAGTGAAATTTTATTTTTTTTCCACATTTACCTAAGTAACTATGTCAATTGGGGTAAACATGAGGCAAGAGGTTACTATGATTAAACTCAATCTCTTAGGTAACTTTAAGGAAGTGGAATCGACGAAAGATCACACACATTCATCCAACATCAACGCTAGAGCCTCAGGAGACAAGTCAACCACTTAGACAACCTGTCCTTGGGTCTCACTATTGTTCTAGACCTCTGAGGCCACATTCACTCTCATGCTATGGAAAGGGAGCGACCAGAGACCTGACCTAAAGTTCCTCTCATAGGTCTGCATGCCAACGACTGTGGACCAAAATTGCAAGTTTTGTGCTAGCGACCTCTGGATTTAAGCCACTTTTTCAGGCCCAAATTCAAGACCACTGCCCAAAATGGAATGGAAGCTTGAAATCAATAAAAGTTCAGGGAGACAATGATGCAAAAGCAATAAGCTCAAAAAGCACTTAACCAGAGCCCTACTATCCATGATAGGCATTTCGTCAAACATATCATCGACATGTAACCTACAGGTGTAAACAACAAAATTAAGTGTAGGGATCTCATACTTATTTGAGAATCGCTATAAACCATTGTTCCCTCGTGTCATTTGTTGCATATTCATCTTTGAGTTCATAGACACATATCCATTCATATACAAAGCCAAATTGCTCCAAAGCCAAAGTGCTCCAAGAAAACTCTAAGTGTCCAAGAGTACGAGAGAGAGAATAATGAGAGAGATCCAAAACTGAATTCATCAAGTAGAAGCCTTCACTGACCAAGCTTGCCAACTGATCCTCATAAGCCTTTTTATCAATGAGGCCTCTATTTTCTTCATTTTCCATTATTTTCCTTTATTTTCGTCCTCACATGCAACCTGTAACCTTTCACCTTCCTTTTCTCCTAATTTCCATTATTTTCATAAATAAATGTGCCAAAATACATTTTGCCTATTTAATGCCATCTTCATTTCCTTTGTCAATTCCCTTTAGCCATAAACAACCATTTATGAAACCCACTAGGATGTCTTTCCCACCATTCAACTTGGAATACATGTCCCATTCATCCATGGTTATTATTTTTAACTTTTTATTACATGGAATTTTCACTAGGATGTTACAAAACCCTCCCCCTTGGGGGAACACCGTCCTCGGTGTTCAATGACACCTATAACCAACAAGACTACTAAAAACAAAACATACTACCCATGGAGCTTTATAACATAGCTCGAAGCAATATTTACAATGAAAGATCTTCTCAAGAGAAAAACTTCATGAGAACATGACAACATATCACATAATGGAACTTTATAACACATCTCATTACGGTATTTACAATAATGCACACATGTACACATATGCACATTTTCTCAACCAGAAAATAGAATGATATGATATTTGTGTTTACAACAAGGGAACCCAGAGGCTCACACCTCCACCCTCAAAGTAATTTTAGGATTCACTTCTTTCCTAGGAAGTCCAGAATCCATTGCAAATTCAAAGATGCATCTAATGTCTAACGCTGCAATCCCGCACCACTTTTCCTTTCAACGAACAGTTACGAGCTCATTGTTCTAGGGCGCACTCCCAATGTGCATCTGATTCCATCTCGCAATGCTCATGACCAAGACAAATCCATCCCTTCCCTTCCCTTCTCTGCTACACCGTCCCTCGGGAAATCTGGTCAAACCTTTCGTGCAATCTCTCACCTTCCAAGTTCTGCTGGCACCCACATCCCAGGCAGTCCATCTCTTGGCAAGGTTTCCTTGCATCAAAAGATACAAAAACCAAGGCATATACCTGCCTCAAAACCATCATACTCGTCATAACATGCTCATGGAGATAAATGGACACATTTGGGTACTAGTGTCCCCCAATGGCCCTGTTCTTGAAGTGCTCCACCAACATATTGTTGCATGTTCCAATTCTTTTCACTATTGCTGCTAATTCTTGCAATCGATTCAGCCACCCAACCAGTCATGTTCATGCATTCTTGTACCAAGCACATAACTTCCATTAGATTTAAAATAAATTGAAATAAATTCACATAATACAACATTGGTAGCTTTTCCATAAGGTACATTTGCAATCATGTTCGCTTCTTGTCACAACAAGTCAAACTAGCATATTTGACCAAATCAACATGTAGAAAAATATGACATTAGGTTAGCTCAGAATATATATCAGTACATTTACACATGAGAATCAAGGGAATGAATTTCTCATTAATGGATACAATGAACCAATTGGAGATGGGACTACCACATTCCACCCGACCATAGGTTAGCTTAGCCAAGTCTCTCTTCAACCAATCACCCTCGTTCGATATTCCAAGCATGAATGTGGGACTCATAGAACACATCAAAAACATAAACAATGTGGATGTCGCTAGAGTTCTCCGCCTACAACGCGAGGAATTTGAGTGCCTCCTAGCCTCTCAGGCTTTACCGTGCATCCGCATTCCGATCTAGGGACCATTAGGCCCTACACCGAGACATACTATCCAGGCTTTACTATTCATTCCATCTCGGAATCACTAGGCCCAATGGAGAGAAAATCCACCTCTTGGCTTTACCGTATATCCCACCATTCACCGACAAGGATTCCTAGGCCCATCAAGGCACACAATATGACTTTACCGCAACCCACAGCCCAGTTCAGGGACCACTACACCATGCATTTGTCAATTCAAAGATCCACCCCTCTCAGCTTCTAATCTAATCTAGCTATCTGACATAAACTGAATGAGACAACCCATCTTATCAAATCTATTAGGAAATGGCAAGGCTATGTTGAAAATATTGTCACACCTTGCAATACCCATGCCATTGTAGAAAAGAAACACATGCAATCAAATGCATGCCAAATCTAGCAAAGAAAATACTCATGCAAGTCGATACTTGCAATGAATCTTGTTGTCGCTGCTTAATCCTTCCTTTCCCTTCTTGATCTTTGCTTCCTCTTGCCTTCTTTTCCTTTCTTACTCCAATGTCGAAGTGCTCTAAGAAAACTCTTAAGTGTCCATGAGTATGAGAGCTAATAATGAGAGAGATCCAAAACTGAATTGATCAAGCCTTCACTGACCAAGCTTGCCAACTGATCCTCAGAAGCTTTTTTTATCAATGAGGCCTCTATTTTCTTCATTTTCCATTATTTTCCTTCACTTTCCTCCTCACATGCAACCTGTGACC
>APFE031316494.1:0-40309 GCA_000404065.3 Pinus taeda | reverse complement strand
TATCAGTTTTTATCTATGGTATTAAATAATAATAGTATTCATTTTAGGCCATTTGCAATTAGTTGGAAAATGATTAGTATTAAGTCTCTTCATTCAAATAATCAAATACGTTACGTTTCATTATTAAATATTAAAAATCATAAAATAACATTAGCCTCGTTAGAGATTTAGTAGATTTTATGGCTTTATTTGGATTATTAATCTTCAATGTGTATGTTAACACTAATTACATTGTAATTTAAATGACGTGCATGTTAAATAGGTTGATATAATTAATAACATCACAAGTTGTTTTCAATATAATTAATTAACATTTTTAGTCCCCGCTTTCGGCATAGCAAGGAGATCGATAAACTTTGATCCAACATTAATTCGCTTTGACAGAGAACGCATTCAAGACTTAAACCAAGGTTTTAACCAAATAAATCTCTCAAACAAAATTTTACTCAAACACCTCTTATTACTAGCAAAATTATATGGTTTTCATGATATTTATTAAAACATAAGAGAACCAGCATTGGTTTCAGTTTAAGACTTTTACAAACTTGAACTAATAATAACTTTCAAGTTAGAATTAATCTAAAAAATTTAATGTGATTTTTTCTTTTTCTTTTATATACGTACAAACTGATGCCTACGGCCTCAACTTGTCGGCTGCCGCCTCAACACCTACACCAACCTCGCTTGCTGCTCAACACCCTATGTTATGACCTGGAATCGGGCGCTCCGCACAATGGGCAGGCGACCCACACGCTGGACGAACGGGCTTTCACCCGGCAGTGTGCACGACCCGGGCACCGGGCGAGGCTACACGATAAATAGGTTGATGGTTGAAGGGCTCCGCACACAACGGGCGGGCGACCCGAGCCCGAGGGGCGGACGCCCTGAACGAAGACATCAGCAAAACAACAACTCAGAACGCGCACGGGTGACCTGTGGTGGAACCAGTTCAGGTAGTGCGTCGGGCGCACACCCGCTTATATAGTCGGCAGGCAGGCAGCATTCGACGGACGAACAGTTCGGTTCGGTGAACGACCAGCAGTTCAACGGGCGGATGAGTTCGGCAATAGCCCGGTGTATAGATGTTTAACGCGGGCAGTTCAGAGTATGAACGGGCCAGCGTGCACGCAGTTCGACGGATGGACGGTTTGGCACACAGCGTGCAGACAAACGGTTCGGCGGATGAACGATCCGGCAGTTCAAGCGTTGGATAGTCGGGCAAACATGACCGGTGTTACAGCAGCTCGGGCGCAGCGTGCAGCATCACACGGGCAACGTTACAACAGAGGCGGGTCGTGCGACGACCGCCCCGAACGTTGGAACGAACACACGGGTGAACGACCGGTTGGGAAGCAGGCGGGCGTTCGAACGATGGGCGGAGGGCCGCACGGAGGTGCGCCCACCCGCCCGGGCAACGACGACATAACGTTGGTAAAGGAAGGCACACGAGGTGCACCCAAACGAACACGGTGGGCGGCATCAACGAATGCAGCAGCAAACACGAAGGTGGGAGGCAGCACAATTCGACAAAGGTGGCGCACATGCGAGTTCAAACGGGAATGCAAAAGTGTGGCAACGAGGTTATACCCGTTTGGCGTGGGCGGCTTTGTGCGACAAAGGCCGACCCGCCAAAGTGGGGAGACACAACAGTTCAAACAAGAACGCGTCGGCTTCATTGTAAAAATGGGTGAGTGTTTGTATATTCGGGGGTCGGCTTTGCAAACCGACACCCCTATCCGAATGGCAGTGGAGCCTATATAAGGGCGAGGCATTGTACCCATTTGGAGGCATCAAGCGAGTGATCAATCATACGATCAAGCAAAGCTCGATCTCTCTAGTCTTCTAAGGGCGCAGTCAATTGTGCGCAGAGTTAGCGCAGCATGTAAGACAAGCTCGGGTTTTGGAGGCGGAATAGGGGGTCGAAGTACACGGTTGCGGACTGCGGGATTTATGCCGGTCTTGGCACAAAAGTCGCATGGTAGATGCGCACTTGTATTGTAAGGGACGACATATGTTAAAGGCGTTGGCCTGTTCTAATATCGCGTTGGCCGCGGGCGCACGAATATTGTAAAACTTGGAAAAGTTAATAAAAAGAGTTGAGGGCACACTCGTTCAGGAGTTGCCCCTCCCACACAATTATGAGTTAATGTCTTTCGGTATTGCATTATATGTTAATTGTGCTGGTTAAGAATTATGCAAAGTTAAATAAGTTATAATTGAACGTGAATTATAATTGATTGTGGAATTATATGTTTATGGTTCGGTTATATAAGTTTTATGGTTATACTTATTCGATGAGCAGAATTAAGTATCGTGAAGTGAAGGCGTAGTCCATATACGCTCTATTAGAGCGTATGGTGGTGCCGCACCCACCTAATAAAAAGAAAAAAAGATTGGGGGCGTGACATATGGTATCAGAGCAAGGTTGCTCGTAAAGACTTGAACAAGGTTCAAGTGTGGAAACATATCAGAGCTCGGTTGGAGAGCTGGTTGAACAGGTTGTTCGTGGAAACTTGGACATCCGGGTGAAAATTGAAGGTGAATCTACCTGATCTGAGGCACATATCCACAGAAGTATGGAGAGGTTTGACAACAGCGAGATGATGGGCGACAGTGACCATAGCGCAGTCAAAACACTCCGGTACGAAGTATTGGAGCACATGGACAGGTGGGGTTCTAACTGGGTTGCGATGCAGGCCGAAAACAGGAAGATCTGGGAGGGCTGCTCGGAACTTAGGAAAGAGTTGGAAGAACTCGGAAGTCAATGCGAAAGTTCAACAAGTGTTGAGCTCGATGAGGTTGATGAAGAGATCTGCCAAAATAACTTGGGTCTCCAAGAGCTCTTCGATGAAAGAGCTCGGCTAAGGAAGGAAAGCTCTAAAGTAGAAATAAGGGTCAGGCAAATCGAGGAAGGGATAAAGAGGAAACTTCTTGGCAAGAAGTTGGTCGTGATCGAACAAGAAGAACTCGATTATATCGAAAAGTTGGAAGCTCACTACCGTGAACACCCCGAGGACCTTCGGAAGTTTAGCTCCATGGACTTGGTCGATGAGCCATTTGGCGATACATTTGAACAGAATACGGTGGAGGGAAAGCTTGGAACAAAGCAAGAAGCACCAAGGCCGAGCTCCCCGGGCAAACCAAGCAAAGTAAGGTACCTTAAGAGGAATGTCGAGAAGGAGCATGAACCCATCGACACATCTGAGGACGACTTCTTGAAGCAAATTTCCGAGATAAGACGCAAGACAAAACCGAAAAAGGAAGATGGTTCCTTGAAGTTGAGTTTTGCGGACGTAACCGTGCAGGGCAAAAGGCTGGCGGCCTTGATCGATACGGGAGCTATTCATAGCTTCGTAAGTAGGAAGACCGCAAGATCTTTTGGGAAGAAAACAAAAATGGAGAGGGAGAGCAGTGCCTTCAAAGCGGTTAACTCTCCTATCAAAGCTGTTGATGGACTGTTAAAAGATGCTCAGATAAGGGTTGGATCATGGTTCGGGAAGCTGGATTTAAGAGTAGTCGACATGGATGATCATTCGATGGTGCTAGGGCTGGACTTCATGAGGCTTGCACAGGCCATACCGATGATGGACCGGGACCTCCTCTTAATCACCGCTGAAGGGAAAAACATGATGATACCTATGAGTAGGAGAAGCTGTTTGGGGTACAGACCAAGGATGACGTCTGTGATTTTATATCCCAAGGATCCAAATGTGAAACATGCAGATGTGGAACAGAGAAGGCTTGGGAATATAGTCCAAACCGCGCAAGAATAGAAATTCATAGACTTTATTGCGAAAACAGGGAAGAAAGGCGAGGGGAATAAGGAGAAGACCTCTCGTTCTTGGAAGGAATTGTTAGGGATATCTTCCGCTAACAATCCTCGCAAGGAGGTTGCACACAAAGTAGGTCCAAGTACTACTTCAAAGGCAAGGGAGGGTGAAGACTATGAAGGAAGGGACCCGACGGGGATAATAGATTTTTGCAGATATGCCATGGGCATATACGACTTTCAGCTAACGAAAGACAAGTTAGGATAACTTGGGTGTAGCAAAGAAGAGATTGAAGTTGTGCATACATACCTAAGAACGCAGCATCAATCCGACACATGGGTGGACGAGAGTCAGGGAGGAAACTTCCTGGCCTTCCTATCTTCTTAGATGATATGGGGGACGGGCTCATTGTTGGCTGCTCAAGGCAGTGAGCCCTCAGGCAGATTGGGCAGGTATGATGGCCCCACGTGCAGCAGAAAAATGGGGGTTCCCATGAACCTGGGCAGGGGATCGAAAATTAAGTGTGGGCACATAACTGAGATGTGTGACACTTTCTCATTTACATATGCAGATTGGTGACCGAATGGAGATCATCGAGGATGAGGCTACATAATGGTTGCTGGAGATTTCGGTGGAAGACCGCCGGGACGGAATGTTGTCGGGACGACAACGTCTTAGGGTGGGGGAGGATGTTATGCCTTGAGGAATCGGGCGCTCTGCACAACGGGCGGGCGAACCACACGATGGGCGAACGGGCCTTCACCCGGCAGTGTGCACGACCCAGGCACTGGGCGAGGCAACACGACAAACAGGTTGATGGTTGAAGGGCTCCGCACACAACGGGAGGGCGACCCAAGGGCGACCCAAGGGCGACCC
Organism: Pinus taeda; assembly: GCA_000404065.3. NCBI lineage: Eukaryota > Viridiplantae > Streptophyta > Pinopsida > Pinales > Pinaceae > Pinus > Pinus taeda. The sequence continues at coordinate 35,663 of APFE031316494.1, read as the reverse complement.
ACGCCCGAGGGGCGGACGTCCTGAACGAAGACATCAGCAAAACAACAACTCAGAACGCGCACGGGTGACCTGTGGCGGAACCAGTTCGGGTAGTGCACCGGGCGCACACCCGCTTATACAGTGGGCGGGTAGGCAGCATTTGACGGACGAACAGTTCGGTTCGGTGAACAACTAGCAGTTCGACGGGCGGATGAGTTCGGCAACAGTCCGGTGTATAGATGTTTAACGCGGGCAGTTCAGAGTATGAACGGGCCAGCGTGGAAGTAGTTCGATGGATGGACGGTTTGGCACACAGCGTGCAGACAAACGGTTCGGCGGATGAACGATCCGGCAGTTCAAGCAATGGACAGTCAGGCAAACATGACCGGTGGTACAGCAGCTCGGGCAGCGTGCAACATCACACGGGCAACGTTACAACAGAGGTGGGTCGTGCGATGACCGCCCTGAACGTTGGAATGAACACACGGATGAACGACCGGTTGGGAAGCAGGCGGGCGTTCGAACGATGGGCGGAGGGCCACACGGAGGTGCGCCCACCCACGCGGGCAACGACAACATAACATTGGCAAAGGAAGGCACACGAGGTGCGCCCAAACGAACATGGTGGGCGGCATCAACGAACGCAGCAGCGAACACGAAGGTGGGAGGCAACACAGTTCGACAAAGGTGGCGCACACGCGAGTTCAAACGGGAATGCACAAGTGTGGCAACGAGGTTATACCCCTTTGGCGTGGGCCGCTTTGTGCGACAAAGGCCGACCCGCCAAAGTGGGGAGACACAACAGTTCAAACAAGAACGCGTCGGCTTCATTGTAAAAATGGGCGAGTGTTTGTATATTCGGGGGTCGGCTTTGCAAACTGACACCCCTATCCGAATGGCGGTGGAGCCTATATAAAGGCGAGGCATTGTAGCCATTTGGAGGCATCAAGTGAATGATCAATCATACGATCAAGCAAATCTCGATTTCTCTAGTCTTCTAAGGGCGCAGTCAATTGTGCGCAGAGTTAGCGCAGCATGTAAGACAAGCTCAGGTTTTGGAGGCGGAATAGGTGGTCGGAGTACACGGTCGCGGACTGTGGGATTTATGCCGGTCTTGGCACAAAAGTCGCATGGTAGATGCACACTTGTATTGTAAGGGACGACATATGTTAAAGGCATTGGCCTGTTGTAATATCGTGTTCACCGCGGGCGCACGAATATTTTAAAACTTGGAAAAGTTAATAAAAAGAGTTGAGGGCGCACTCGTTCGAGATTCGACCCTCCCACACAATTATGTGTTAATGTCTTTCAGTATTGCATTATATGTTAATTGTGCTGGTTAAGAATTATGCGAAGTTAAATAAGTTATAATTGAATGTGAATTATAATTTATTGTGGAATTATATGTTTATGGTTCGGTTATATAAGTTTTATGGTTATACTTATTCGGTGAGCATAATTAAGTATCGTGAAGTGAAGGCGTAGTCCATATATGCTCTATTAGAGCGGACGGTGGTGCTGCACCCGCCCAATAAAAAGAAAAAAAAATTGGGGGCGTGACACCATATGTTACGCCCTGAGGAATCGGGCGCCCTGCGCACGGGCGGGAGACCCACACGATGGGCGGGAAAGCCTCCACCTGACGAAACGTGCACGACCGGGCACGGGCGTGACACACGAAACAACATTACCGGTGAGGCGAAGGCGACAGTCGGGCAGTAGGGCGGGTCATATGGTGAACGCCCGAACACATAAGGAAGTTGGTCAATCGGGAGAGTGGGTGGATAGCCAAATGATGGCGGAGGGCGACACGGTAGTGCGCCCACCCGCCTGAACGATCAACAAGGCGAACAGACCGGTGGAGCGAAGGCATACACATGGGTAGCAAGATTAGCAAGGGACACGACGAAGGACGTGGACTGAACGGTGGGCAGGGCGACACGCTAGTGCGCCCGCCCGCCCGAACGAACAGCAAAACGAACCGAACGATGGGGTGTGCACACTCACACAGAGATGAACGACACGGTGGCGACTTCAATGCGGACGACAGTAGCATAGCGGTTCGACGAAGGGATGGACGCGCATGCGAGTCAATTAAGCGAAGTGAAGGGCAGGCTTATAGCCTCTTAGCGTGGGCGGCCTTGTACAACAAGGGCCGACCCGCGAAGAGGAAGAAAAACGTCGGTTCAAGGATAAACGAGTCGTCTTGGGGCGGCAGACAGTTTATTAAAACATATTTCGGGGTTGGCTTGGAAAAGTCGACACCCCTCCCAAATAGGAGGTGGAGTCATATATATGGCAGCGCATTTGCCATTTGGAGGACAACAACTCGAATTCGGTCTTCGATCAAGTCTTCAAACGGAGAGTCACACAAAGTGAGCAGAAGTGCGAAATGTGAAGATAAGTCTCGGTGAGAAGGCGGAGCAGGGGTCGGTTAAAGCGCAGTAGTATCTGTGGGATAGAGGTCGGGTGAACAAAGCGCACGTGGTGCGCACAACAGCATAGCGCGACTGTGGTAATTCCCAACCCGGAAAGACGTATGCGATGCGCCCACAGTTATAAGGAAACGATATTGTATGGTCGGTTGGGTCGAACGGAGGACGGACGAAGTGCGGGTGACGTTGTGAACGATTCGGGGATCGTGTGGGCTGCGGGCCTGTTAGAAAACCGTGAGGCCGTGAGGCTCACGTAGTGTAACATAATTACTGCGCCGGTCTTGGCAAAGCGCAGGTAGGGCGCACGGTCCATAGGTGGAACGATATAAGGTCGCAGACCTGTGGTAATTCGGTTGTAAAACTTGGTGGCCGTAGGCCTGTTGGAAAACCGTGAGGCCGCAAGGCTCACATATTGTAACAAAAATTGACAAGTTAAACAAAGGTTTTGAGGGCGCAATTTGGCCGGGAGTTGCCCCCTCCCATTACATATGTGTTAATGTGTTGATGTTTATGTTCTTGTTGCGGTTTTTATAATTGAACAAATTATAAGTAAACAAAGAGATATAATTGTGAATTATATTCCTGTTTGATATGTGTTTATAAATCGGTCATAAGAGTTAATGTTCGGTTTATGAAGTTGTGAGGAAAACACTAATTCGGTAGATATAAATTGGTGTTGGAAGTCGAAGGCGTAGTCTATATACGTCCGAACCCGGCGTAAGGTGGTGCCACACCCTCCAATAAACGAAAAAAAACTATTGGGGGCGTGACAGATGGTATCAGAGCTCGGTTGGAGAGCTGATTAAGTAGAATTGCAGGTGGTGAATGGTCGGGACCAGGTCACAAAAGAATAAAGAAATAGCAGCCAATTCTCAAGCCGGGTCTAACCATGCAATGAAGGACACGGAGTTCATTGACAAGGTACTCGGGAGGATGGATAGCTTGGAAAGCTCTTGGAATCAAGGGATGGATTCATTGAAGCAAGAAACCATCTCAGGGATGAAGGAGGAACTTAAGGAGCTCCGAGCGCAGCATGACGAGCTCAAAACACGGTTCGAGTACACCGACTTCGTGTGTACACAACTTGAAGGAAGAATGAAGGAGGTCGAGGAGGCAAGGGACCAAGGGCTGGCAAAGCTCGTGAATGTGAAGGTGAACCTCGACAAAGCCAATCAAGCTCTTGAAGAGGCCCGAGATGAGATTGTGGTGTTGAAAAGGGCTATGAGGCACAACTCAGGAGGGGGAGTGCCCCATGTAAAAGTCAAAGAACCAGAGTCGTACGACGGAACGAGGAGTGCGAAGGTTCTTGGAAATTTCTTATGGGACATGGAGCAGTATCTAGAGAGGCTGAACTTACCTAAAGGAGAAGCACAGGTCAAGGTAGCTGCGCAGTTCCTGACTAACAATGCCAAAATGTGGTGGAGAAGGAGAGCTGATCAAATTGCTAATGGCAGTGCTGACGATATTTCCTCCTGGAAGGATATGAAGAAGGCCTTGCAGTCTCACTTTAGCCCGCAGGACGAAACGTGGGAGGCAAGGACCAAGATTAAATTCATCAAATAGACGGGGAGCTTATAGACCTACCAGCAAGAGTACTCAAGCGCAGTCTTGGAACTTCCTGATATGGCCGAAAAAGACAAGGTCTTCAATTTTATTATTGGGTTGAAGCCATGGGCTCGGAATGAGGTGAAAAGGCAGAAGATCAGGACACTTGAGGAAGCCTTGCTGCGGTTGATAGACTCGTAGACCATTACGACGTGACTTCTAACGAGAAAAAGAAGTCTGAGAAGCCGAAAGAGAAGAAGAAGGAGGACACTTCAAAAGCAGATAAATCACCAAAGGAGAAAAAGCCTTTGAAGTGCTAGTTGTGTGCAGGGCCACACATGGCGAAGAACTGTCCTTCCAAGCCAAAGGTGACCACTGCTGTTCAGGAGGTAGAAGAGGACAACAATTCCATAGGGATGATACAGATCCTCGGAGCCTTTGCCACAACGGAGACAACCTCTAGGAGGAACCCTGAGAGGAACAGGCTGGAATATGTGAACATGAAGATTGGTGGGACCGAGGTGCTTACAATGGTTGATAGCGGAGCCTCACACAATTTCATGAGCGAGGAAACTATGAGGAGGTTGGGTCTTAAGTTTTTGGCGGTGGAAGCGCACATGAAGACCGTGAATTCCCCTCCGACAACGATTCTTGGCATAGCGGAAAAGGTGGATACGGTACTGGGTGAATGGTCCAAAAAGGTAGACTTCACCATAGTACGAATTGATGACTACGAGGCAGTGCTAGGAATGGAATTCATGAAGCAGTACGAAGCAATGGTAGTACCTCATCTAAGGAAACTCTTTATCTATGATGGAAGGTCGGATGTGCCCATAGGAGTGCCTACCGTGGGTGTGACTAAAAAGGATCATAGGTTGGGAGGGATGCAGGTGGAAGACAACGAAAAGACGAACAAGCGGCTGTCTAGCATGGAGGCAAAGCTTGCTGAACAGGATTTGGTCATCAAAACACTCTCGGATAGTATCTTGGATTTGACGAGATAGACATGGTGTTTACAAGGCTGAACACCCAGAAGGAGGATCGGGAAGCATACCTACGATGGATGGAAGTAGAGGATCTAGACAAATGGATCGAGTTGATTAGTGAAGGAGAGCCACCTAGCTCATCCTCTCAAAAAACTTCTTAGATGACATGGGAGGCAGGGTTCATTGTTGGCTGCTCAAGGCAGTGAGCCCGCAAGATGATTGGGTAGGTAGGATGGTCCCGTGTGCAGCAGGAAATTGGGAGTTCCCATAAACCTGGGCAGGGACCTGGAAAAGTAAGTGTGGGAACATAAGTTGAAATGTGTGACACTTGCCCAAAGTTAAACACACAAGCCCAGTGGCTGAACGGAGATCATCGTAGATGGGGCTACTTCTTGACTGCTGGCAGAATTTGGTGGAGGTCCGCCGGAAGGAATGTTGTTGGAACGACAACGGAATAGGGTGGGGGAGGATGTTACGCCCCGAGGAATCGGGTGCCCCGCGCACGGGCGGGCGACCCACACGATGGGCGGGCAAGCCTCCACCCGACGAAACGTGCACGACTGGGCACGGGCGTGACACACGAAACAGCATTACCGGTGAGGCGAAGGTGACACTTGGGCAGTAGGGCGGGTCATATGGTGAACGCTCAAACACATAAGGAAGTTGGTCAATCAAGAGAGTGGGTGGATAGCCAAGCGATGGCGGAGGGCGACACGGTAGTGCGCCCACCCGCCCGAAAGATCAACAAGGCGAACAAACCGGTGGAGCGAAGGCATACACACGGGCAACAAGATTAGCAAGGGACACGACGAAGGACGTGGACCGAACGGTGGACAGGGCGAATCGGTAGTGTGCCCACCCGCCCGAATGAACAACAAAACGAACCGAACGATGGGGCGTGCACACTCTCATGGAGCCGAACGACACGGTGGCGACTTCAATGCGGACGACAACAACATAGCGGTTCGACGAAGGGAAGTACGCGCATGCGAGTCAATTAAGCGAAGTGAAGGGCAGGCTTATAGCCTCTTAGCGTGGGCGGCCTTGTACAACAAGGGCCGACCCGCGTAGAGGAAGAAACACGTCGGTTCAAGGATAAACGAGTCGGCTTGCGGTGGCGGACAGATCATTAAAACATATTTGGGGGTTGGCTTGGAAAAGTCGACACCCCTCCCAAATAGGCGGTGGAGTGATATATATGGCAGCGCATTTGCCATTTGGAGGACAACAACTCGAATTCGGTCTTCGATCAAGTCTTCAAACGGAGAGTCACACAAAGTGAGCAGAAGTGCGAAATGTGAAGATAAGTCTCGGTGAGAAGGCGGAGCAAGGGTCGGTTAAAGCGCAGTGGTATTTGCGGGACAGAGGTCGGGTGAACAAAGCGAACGCGGTGCGCACAACAGCATAGCGCGACTGTGGTAATTGCCAACCCAGCAAGACGTATGCGATGCGCCCACAGTGATAAGGAAACGATATTGTATGGTCGGTTGGGTCGAACGGAGGACGCACGAAGTGTGGGTGACGTTTTGAACGATCCAGGGATCGTGTGGGCCGCGGGCCTATTAGAAAACCGTGAGGCCGTGAGGCTCACGTAGTGTAACAGAATTACTGCGCCGATCTTGGCAAAGCACATGCAGGGCGAATGGTCCATAGGCGGAACGGTATAAGGTCGCAGACCTATGGTAATTCGGTTGTAAAACTTGGTGGCCATAGGCCTGTTGGAAAACCGTGAGGCCGCAAGGCTCACGTATTATAACCAAACTTGACAAGTTAAACAAAGGTTTTGAGGGCGCAATTTGGCCGAGAGTTTCCCGCTCCCATTACATTTGTGTTAATGTGTTGATGTTTATGTTCTTGCTGCGGTTTTTATAATTGAACAAATTATAAGTAAACAAAGAGATATAATTGTGAATTATATTACTGTTTGATATGTGTTTATAAATCGGTCATAAGAGTTAATGTTCGGTTTATGGAGTTGTGAGGATAACACTAATTCGGTAGATATAAATTGGTGTTGGAAGTCGAAGGCGTAGTCCATATACGTCCGAACCTGGCGTAAGGTGGTGCTGCACCCTCCAATAAACGAAAAAAAATATTGGGGGCATGACAGATGGTATCAGAGCTCGGTTGGAGAGCTGATTAAGCAGAATTGCAGGTGGTGAATGGTCGGGACCAGGTCACAAAAGAATAAAGAAATGGCAGCCAATTCTCAAGCTCGGTCTAACCATGCAATGAAGGACACGGAGTTCATTGACAAGGTACTCGGGAGGAAGGATAGCTCTTGGAATCAAGGGATGGATTCATTGAAGCAAGAAACCATCTCAGGGATGAAGGAGGAACTTAAGGAGCTCCGAGCGCAGAATGACGAGCTCAAAACACAGTTCGAGTACACCGACTTCGTGTGTACACAACTTGAAGGAATACTGAATGAGGTCGAGGAGGCAAGGGACCAAGGGCTGGCAAAGCTCGTGAATGTGAAGGCGAACCTCGACAAAGCCAATCAAGCTCTTGAAGAGGCCCGATATGAGATCGTGGTGTTGAAAAGGGCTATGACGCGCCCCATGTAAAAGTCAAAGAACCAGAGTTGTACGACGGAACGAGGAGTGCGAAGGTTCTTGGAAATCAACATAGTGGACAATGTATTTCTGGCTCATCGAGGTGGATGCAAAAGCAGTTTTGTTGTATGACATGTTTGCAGATTGAAAGGCTCATGTATTTGTCTCTCATCCTCTTTTGATCAGGGGTCCATTATTATCTATTCTAAATTCTTTTAGAAATAAAGTCCAACAATTGGGCAGTAGCTCCTGTCAAGCAGTTCAAGTAAAGACTTTGACTACAAGAGAAGGTAATGTTTATCCAGATGGGTGGGTTTTTCTCAATATGTGTGAAAAAATTCTTGGACTTCTATGCTGGGTTCATTTAGACTTAGAGGTTATTTCATATTAGCAGTTCAAAAGTACTTTCTTTGTTAGTATTTGGCAGTCGTGCAGCGCATCAATGGTGGGTCCATTTAGATTAAGGTTATTTGTTGTTAGAAGTTCAAAAGTACTCACGCTACCCATCATTTTGGAGAGGAGAGCTCCTTCTATGATTGTGATGACAATAGATATTCTGACACTTTCACATTCACACACTATGAAACTGGAAAATTATTTTGCTGGAACATCTGGAACTGCTCTTCCCAAAAGAGTTGTCAGCCAATAGCCTTCAGATTCTCGTTTAAATGGAGGACAGAAAATATTAAATCGGGATACTTCACTAACTGAGAGCATTAAAGTGAGAGAATTGGGGTGGTTGACATGCGTGGTGACTCGTGAGGCCATTTTTAAGTTTTATGGGAAAAGGATTAAAAAACACATTGTTAACAATCTAAATTGTAAACTCTGAGATATATTTATTTTGGAAACAAGTCTGAAACATATTTATTTTGGAAACAGGAATGTTGGAGGATGTTGAATGTTAATATCAAATCAATAACAGCTCACTTGGCAGCCATCTACAGGAATTTAAGTAGTAACGGAGGTGCGAGAATCTTTAACATTTTCAACTTATTTTAACACCTAAGATAGAAGTCAAGGACACCATTCTTCAATATATTTCGAGATTTGTCTCGTTGAAATTTGAAGGAAAACTGGTATTGTTGTAGATCAGCAAAAGAAGATAATATTTAAAGATTATATGAAGTAGAGAGGGTGCAGATTTGAACATGTTTCATGCATTTATGTCAGCAGATTTGAATAGGTTTCATGCATTTATGTCAGCGTCAGCAAGAAGAGCACAATTTTATCAGCAGTATGGAGGTACCTCGATCCAGGAATAATTCAGAATATAAAGAGGTGAAATGATTAGTTTATGAAATGCAGCCTAGCTATTTCCACGATATGGAAAAGGGTTGATTTTAAGCCTTGAATAAATAGCAAGAAAATCCTTCTACTGGTAGTCCCTACCCGGCAGCAGATAATTTTGACGGTTGAAAATGTTTTTTCAAAGACATTTGTGATATATTTCTTTTGCAAATTCTCTTCAATGTTATCTTGTTGCTTACATTTTAGTTCACAACGATGAATCTACACAGCCTCTATAACATTAGAAGATTCACTATTTACCCAATGTAATATTAGTCTCTTCCAATTTAAATATTAACAATCATATTTCTGGTTAAACATTTGTTTTTGTGAAGGAAAATTAAGATATATTACTATATTTATACACAAATTGTGTACATATTGCCGCAATTAATCTCTCAATTTAACTTTTGGTTTTAAATTATTAATTTTTTAAAATAAATAATTATTTTTAGCTTTAAAATAAAACCTATATTTTAAGTTAGTAACATCTTATCACATTAGTCACTCATTTCTACGAGAATTTAAGATGTGTCTTTATTGAAAGACTCATCTGCAGCTCGGCAGGGACTACCGCTGCAATCGGCCCTTGTTAAGTAAGGCATATGCGTCTTTAAAATTTTATGTCATAGAATTTGCCATTGTATTTTTACAAACATGTATGATTTTGGAAAGATATTTAAATATGGAAGGTACGTGATAAAACAAATATTTATTATTTTTAATGACTAAAATTTTCTAGGAAATAGCTAGAACAAGAGATTGTAATGAATTTGTAAAATCGTCATAACCATAAGATTCACGGAATACGTAGAATTTACCGTTGTATTTTTACAAACATTTATAATTTTGGAAGGTAGGTGATAAAATATATATTTATTATTTTTAATGACCAAAAAAATTGATGAAATAGCTAATACAAGAGATCGTAATGAATTTGTACATCCTAACCATAAGCGTCACGGCATACATTCTTAGATAGGCAAAAGAAATTAATGGTTTGACATTACTATGAATTACCATAAGAGCATGTGCAACTATTTTACAAAGGAAGGGCACATGCTCTTACCAGCACTGACATAGCTCTCTACATTCTTCACATAAAGAGAAAGCATGAAATATCGGTTCAAATCATTGATGAAATTATACATGTATGTTTTAGAGTGTCTGTAAGGAGTTATGGTAATGGAAGTATTGTTTTAGAGTGTGTGTAAGGAAGTATTTTAATCATCGTTTGTAAGATTCTAGCTTCCCCATAAAGCCAATAGGAGTGAATTAATAAATACAAAAATGGTAAATGTGAGCAGCATTTGTTGTCCGTTAGTTTTGTGATAATTATATATTATAGTTATTTATTTTATTTCCAAATTATAAATATTTATTATACTATAATGGTGATTAAATTAGTATATATTAATAAATTAATTATTTCTTCCAAATTAAAATATATATTTTTAATAAATCATTGATAATAAAAATTATTTTAATAATAATAATATATTCAATCAATTAATTATGATTATTTATTTAAAATAATATTAATATAAATATAAAATAATTAATTAAATAATATAATTAATTTATGATATTATATATTTAACCAATCACATTGATTGGTCAACGCTACTAAAAATTATTATCTAAATCATAAATTATTTACATTTTTTATATAATTAATTATTACATAACAGCTATTTTTTAACTAAATATTATTTTAATAAACTTCTTATCACTTAATAATTTTATTTTATTTCACCAAGTGTTAATTTTGAACGGCTCTCCCTGAACATTTCTACTATCTTTCTCTGAACATTTCTACTATCTACTATCTTTCCCTGAACATTTCTACTATTTATTCTCTCAGATCTATTGGTTTCTTACTTTGCCCTGAGAATGAACCACATTAGATGATTCGAAATGTCGACCAATCCTTACAATGTGATTAATCCGAAAAATTATTCTCTACATCATCAATCACAAAAGTCTTAGATCTAAAAATAATTTTAATATTAATATCATCTTATCCCAAAAGAAATTACACGAATTATATCACATAACATTTCCTATTACAAAATCAAATAAAACTCAATTAAAACATCTATGAGATTAATGGAAATGACGAACTATAAAAACTAATAAAAAACAAACTAATCAAAACATAAATAGACAACAATTTATTAGTCGAAAAAAACACTAAATGTCTAACACAACTTCCTAATCAATAAAAACATAAATAAACAACAATTTATTAATCCCACAAAAACACTAAATGTTTAAAACTACGTCTTAATCAATGAAAACCAACTAAAATTGGAATGTGAGATTGGGAAGTGAAATGAAAGCCAATTAATCAATGAAAACCAATTTGAAAACCAATTAAAATTGGAATGTGAGATTAGGAAGTGAAATGAAAACCAATTAAAATTAGAATATCATAATGAAAAGCCCATAGAGTAAAAGATCAACATCAAACTTAATATAAGAAGGTCACTTATATATTATCACTCAAAGTATATATTGAAACCTACACCATTCCAAATGACATTATGACTTATATTGTCCTAAAATAAGAGACACACTTGCAATAAGCTTCATTTTTAAAAGGAGGATTTCAAAGTTGTAAGCTGTTGCAAAGACGTCCAACTCACAAAAATAAAATTAAAATTTGTGATTTACAATCACATCTAACCTGCACTTAAATTTTTATTGAAAGTATATTTCATGTTCAGTAATCTCATTCTATTATTATTGAAATGGTGTGATAATATATACAACTAAAGTCACGAGACAAACCTCATCCAACATACCCACCCGCTGTGAAATATTCTGATGATATTATAAGAACAAAATAACCATATAAGTTTATTAATTTTGAACGATTCCTTTATATTATCATTTTTATAATAATCATTTTTCATATTATCCCTTTTATAATAATCATATTTCATGGTTATATACTGATTCTTCTGATGCTCCCAGCCGTAATTTACCTACCAAAACATCACAAATTATAAGAACAGTAAAATCAAAATATTGAACCATTCACCAACCTTTTCTTTTCCCAAAAAAAAAGAACGATTGAGGGTGTGATGGCCATGGCGTTTACATATTTGAAACAGCCCATATATTCTATTTAGTAGCACCATCATTATTTCAAGGAGTTTATTTAGTAGCACCATCATTATTTCAAGGAGTTGGTGGCGTTCTACTCTTGATCCTAATTGGATAGAAACTGACATCCCGGAAAGCGGCGAATCCAATGATATAACAGATTAGTGTGCTACTTTTCAAGCCGGGCACAATTTTACTGTCAAGCTTTTCTAATTCGTTCCTATTTTTTGTCATCGAGTTCAATCACTAAATCAATCCCACCCCCAGCTCTGGAAAGGGCGAATCCTTTCCACGTAGAAAGTGTGGTTGGAAATTGTAATTACTGTCGTACGTAAGAGTTGATTAAATTTGGAGAATTAGTTAATTAAGTCAAGTCCAGTGAGTTTTAGTTAAATCATATTTTTGGAAAACTAGATTTTAAAGTGTGTACATGTGAAGTTATTTTAGGTAAATTATTAGATGAAAAACATAATTACCCCTGGAAGGTTTGTTATAATCAAAATTAATCAAATTTTGTATGATCAATTAAAGGGCCACAACTTATATTGTGTGTTTTGGGTTAAATCATGTTTATTTTTATCAATTGGTATCAAATCCGAAGAAGGATCACAAAATTCTTTCTGCCCAAATGCAAAAAAAAATCACGAAATTCATATTACGTGAGAGCGAGTAAGAAGAAAACAAAGTGGAAAATTCACGATTTTTTTTTCTTGGAAATTGCAATGCAAAATTGAAGCCAGGTGCAAAATTCACACTTTGTTAATGCAAAAAACGGTGACAGTTTGGTCAATAACTTCGATTCACAAAAATGGAGCTTACAATTCGCAAAAATCAGTTTGCTTGTGCGGTTTTTCTTGTTTCTGAGGTGCGCAATTCATTGTTTCAAAAAGGGTTTTTCGTTTAAGTTTAATCGCACTTATCTACAGGATGCAGTCTTTAATGATCTCATTGTAAACGCATGGAAGGAATTGTCTGCTAATGCATGCCTCCCGCCTTCCCGCTCTTTTCGTGAAAAGTTGTCTGCTATGAGGAAGATTGTTAAGGAGTGGGAGATGGGGAATAAGAAAAGAGATACAAAGGAGCTGCTGTCTATTCAACAGGAACTGGACTCCATTCCGAAGGAAGCAAATGCTTTTTTCTTTTCTTTCTCCATGAAATGTCCCATTCGTGAACTTGAGGGGGAAAAAATTTGAATTATTAAAAAAAAGAATCTTTTTGGTGGCTTAAAAGCATGGCTACATGGCTCCGAGATGGGGACAAAAACACTAAATTTTTTCACAATTTGCTAGTTCAAGACGTGACAAAAATGCTATAGGGAAGATTAAGAATGATAATGGAGACACATTTGTATCTCAGCAAGACATTTCTAGGGAGGCTGTAAACTTTTTCAAGCAACAATACAACAGAAGGTCCAACGTTGCCTTCCGAGATATTTTAAACGTTGCCTTCCGAGATATTTTATGGGGTATTGAACTGGCTCCCCACATGTTTGATGACGAAGCTAATGATGCGCTGTTTCAGCCAGTTACGGAAGACGAGCTCCTTCGAATCATGAAGTCCTTTCAGAAGGATAAGAGTCCTGGGCCGGATGGCTGGACTATTGAATTCCTCAGACATTTCTTTGATCTTTTCAAGCATGATATTCTAGAAATGGTGGAAGCATCGAGGATATCTGGAAACATTCATCATTATACCTCCTCAACCTTGATCGCTCTCATCCCTAAAAAGGTGGACTCGGATTCGCTCAAAGACTACAGACCGATTTCTCTGTGTAACATATCTTTTAAGATTATCACGAAGATTATTGCTGAAAGAATCAAAGGTAATTTGGCTTTCTTTTTATCAAAGGATCAATATGTCTTTCTATGAGGGCGGAACATTCTCGACGCTGTGGCAAATAGTCAGGGATGCCTCTCTTCCCTTTCTGCTATACACAGCCTTGCGGCCATCATGAAAATCGATTTGCACAAGGCTTTCGACTGTGTTGATTGGGGCTTCATTGAATGCCTGCTCGCTAAGATCGGCCTCAAGTCAAATAATATTCGATGGATAATGGCATGCATTGTGAATGTCAACTATGCGGTTATTGTTAATGGGTTCCCCTCACATTTTTTTCAAGCTGAAAGAGGCTTGCAACAGGGATGTTCTCTGTCTCCACTTTTGTTCATTTTCGTCATGAATACTCTAAGTATTCATATCAGCAAAGCGGTGGCTGATGATAGAGTCAAGGCCATTAAGATCTGCAGACACATTTATGTTTCTCAAAATATCTTTGTAGACGATGTTCTCTTATTTGCTATGCTCTCCAGATCTTCGTGGACTTGCTTCAAAGATATATTGGATAGATTCCACAGCGCTACCAGTTTATTCATAAACAAAGCAAAATCTCTGCTTTATCATAATGACTTTGACTTGGAGACGGTGGCCTAGATTTCATAGCTCTTTGGTATTGAACCGGTTTCGCTCAAAGATGGCCTCAAATACCTTGGTTTTCACCTTAAAGCAAATGGTTATTCCAAACATGACTGGCTTTGGTTGACTGATAGATTTTTTAAAAGAATTTCTGTATGGAAATACAGGAGTCTATCCTTGGCAGGAAGGGTCACGCTCTCACAAGTTGTTCTATTGCAGATGGCGGTTTATTGGGCACACCTTTTTTTCCTTCTGATTAGCATTATCTATAAGTTGACATCAATCACAACAAACTTCATTTGGGGAGGTAGCTCCAAACAGAGAAAGTTTTATTTGTTTAAAATGGACAGGATTTCCTTGCCAAAGAATCTGGGGGGCTCGGGTCTAAAGGTCCTGAGAACCTTTGGTAAGGATTTATTATGCAAATCGCTTTGCAGAGGGATCTTTGGGGTCGGGCCATGGAGCGAGACTATTCAACAAAAATATTTGAAAGGTAAGGGCTTGGAGTACTGGTATAGGAAAGGCGCTATGGGAATCCAAAGAGGATCGACGATTTGGCTTAGCTTCAGGAAAGTTGAGAAACTCTTTTTGTCAAAACTTAGATGGAGGATCCACACTGGTAACAGGATCCTCATTGGTCTTGATCCCATCGCCTGTAAGCACAGCTTCTATCTTCCTTAAGATTTAATTTTTGCCTTACACAGAATGGGTATTTTCACCTGGTACAAACTCATTTTGGATTGGTCGGGCCTCTCCCCCATTTGGAAGTCCGTAGATGATGTTGGCTTGTCGGCTGTACACTCTTCTTCCTGGGACGTGGTCATTGCCTCCTTACAGTCATGCGAGATTGTGCGCGGGGGTCTTTCTGACCATTTGTTTTGGTTCACGCCTAATGCTTCTGCTCCTGTCTGTGTCAAAGACATCTATTCTGATCTCATAATCACAAAGGCTATGGCCACTGCATGTATATTTCTGATGTCTCTATGGAATTCAGGTTGCCCTCCAAGAATGATCTTTTTTGCCTGGCTAGTTTTCAACAACAGAAATCTAACATGGGATAATCTGAGAAAGAGGAGCTGGCATGGCCCCAGTGGGTGCTCGATGTGCGAGTCAACAGAGGAGACAAATCTGCGCATGTTTTTTCAATGCATCTCCACACAAGAAATTTGGTATGAACTTGCTATTTTATTTGATTTTCCTCACATTGTCTTTGCTTCTGTGCATGCAGCCTTTCAATGGTGGGCTTCACAACGCGAATCATGTCGCCCTCTCCTTGTCATCATGATTTGGCTTGCCTGGAAGTGGTGGAACCATAAAATTTTCAAAGACTCCAGGGCCCCCTATAAGTCCATTCTGCCTTGTATTAGCTCTTTTTATGATTATATTACAAGCGCCAGGGTATAAGTCCTTTCTGCCCTGTATAAGCTCTTTTTTTGAATATGCTACAGGCGCCCAATACTTTTTTATTACAATGTAACATCATATGGTACTAAGTGCTTCTGTCATCTGTTTCTATCTGTTTTTTTATACAAGGCTATATGTCTCTCTCTGTTTATGACTTGTTCCAGAGATGCACAAATCACCATTTTTATACCCAATCGTGGTTTTTATATTGGCTTAATATAAACTATGATGCTTTTTCTTTTTTCTTTTGAAAAAAAGAAAGTGTTTTAGGAAGTGGGTTACTTTTTCTCATTAAATTATATGCGGGTTATCTTTTTCCTACTTGTTAATTCGTAATAAGTTTTTTTTAAATGAGTTTTTTGGTTGGTTATAAGATTGAGTGAGTTTTTATAAAGTAATTTTTTTTAATAAAATGTTAAATGGATTTATTTATTTAAAAGGATTTATCAAATTTATTTTATAAAGCTTTTATAAAAGAAGTTATTAAGGGCTTCGAAGAATAAAGGTTTTGAAAATGTTTTTTTTAAATCAAATATTATAAAAATGGTTTTGTTGAAAATTTTTATTGACAAAAATGTTTAGGGTTTTGCAAAGTTTGTTAGTTTACAAAATTATTTTATGTTTTGTTAAATATGATAGTGTTTTGGGTGAATATTATCTCTTATAGGGGGGCATATTAAAAATTATATTTTTTGTTGGGGATATGGAAGATAGCCTCATGCAATCAAGAAAACATCTAGAAGACAAAGGAAAGACAACAATTATAGGCCGTAAAATACAATTGAAGAATACTAAGAAAAGGAAGCCAAAAGAAGAGCTAGAGATTGTTGCCGTGTCTAGAGAGGTTATGGCCACAACTAAGGAACTGAGAAGTCTATCAAAAGACAAAAGAAGAAATCAAGGTTGATTTATGTAGCTTGGATTTGCTACCACCTCCTATGTTTACTAATACACTAGCTTTGAGTGTCATTCAACAAACAATGGATAAGACTAGTCTAAATCTATATTAATTTTGAACATATCAAGAGTGAGAAGGATCAAATTTCTTGAGATGTAAACATTTTTTTGAATGAAATGAAATTTGGTCCCTCTCGAAATTTTGTAGATCTAAAATTAGAATAAACTTAACCTAACAAAAATTTATTTAAAAAAATCCTAAGTCTAATAATAAAAAGTTAACTATTATTAAATAAATTACAAAATTGGTTTTGCAAAATAATTGAATATATATAATATATAATTTTTGCAAACATAATATACTTCAAATATCAGTTTTTATCTATGGTATTAAATAATAATAGTATTCATTTTAGGCCATTTGCAATTAGTTTGGAAATGACTAGTATTATGTCTTTTCATTCAAATAATCGAATAAGTTAAGTTTCATTATTAAATATTAAAAATCATAAAATAACATTAGCTTCTTTAGAGATTTAGTAGATTTTATGGCTTTATTTGGCTTATTACTCTTCAATGAGTAGGTTAACAGTAGTTACATTGTAATTTAATGACGTGCATGTTAAATAAGTTGGTATAGTTAATCACATCCCAAGTTTTGTTTTTTTTAATATAATTAGTAACATTTTTAGTCACTGTTTTCGGCATAGCAAGGGGATCGATAAACGTTGATCTAACATTAATTCGCTTTGACAGATAACGCATTCAAGGCTTAAACCACGGTTTTAACAAAATAAATCTCTCAGACGAAATTTCACTCAAAGTTTCGGTTTAGACCTCTTATTTCTAGCAAAATTATATGGTTTTCCTGATCTTTATTAAGACATAAGCGAAACAACATTGGTTTCAGTTTAACACTTTTACAAAGTTGAACTAGTACTAACTTTCAAGTTAGAATCAATCTGAAACATTTAATGTGATCTTTTCTTTTTCTTTTATATACACGCAAACTTATGCCTACGGCCTCAACTTGTCGGCTGCCTCCTCAACACCTACACCTACCTTGCTTCCTGCTCAACACCCTACCTTGTGTTAACCTGCGTGCCTCGCTTGTAAGCTCAACACCTTGCGTTGTATTTGAATACAAAGAGTATGATTTCACTCCAATCTTCTACTATGACTTTATATCCTCAGCGCAGCTCCATACAAAGGCCTGAGTTTTCCTTACCTCCATAATTTATCTTTAGATTCGATTGGACACTGTACATATCTTGATATTTTTGGCCGGTTCACTCTTTTCTAATTCTGAGCAACCCATGTTCGATTCCTGGATACGATAGCTGGTCATCCCAGGCTTTAGGGCATGACTGGTTAAGAGATTATGTGATCGATTCCTGGATAGGATGGCTGGTCGTCCCAGGGTTTACGGCATGACTCGTTAAGAAATTATGGATTGAAGCTGGAAAGACGGTTAGGGCAAGCAGGGGTCCCATATAAGTGGATATATTGTGCCGAAACAAGGGATCCAGAGAAATTAAGCTGATTGATCCATTTTCCGTTAGACATACCTATTCAGACATATTCAGTAAAACCATCTATCTAGTAAGTTAGACTGGGATAGTGGAAAAATCCTACATGTAGGAGAAGACTATCGGTACAAGGAGCATGATTTCACTCCAATCTTTTAGTGCTGCTTCGGCATGTCATTGATGTGAATGAGCATGTTTACTTATCAAAATAATTTGTGTCAATTAATTTATTTTACAATTTTAAGCAGGCCTTAATAATATCCATATACCTGTAGGACAATACAAATAAGAGGAGTTATAGGAATTTGGCCCTTAAAAGTTTCATCAAGCGACTACAATAAATATATCATTTTGAGCTTTGTTAATGGGAATTGTATATTGTAAATGAATTCAGATAATGAGGTGGAACGAATAGAAATTGAAGGATTTGATTATGAAGCTAACACAATATTTTGCCAAAATGTTTATTATGACCAACTTACTCAGGTATGTTTACAAATAAATTTTAGTATATTGTGAATCTTTATAATATAAAAGTAAACTTCGCTAAATCCTAATAAGAAGTTTCTCTGGATCGAGATATTTACTAGGATAATGTGTGCAGTGTAACTCCTAGACTTGGTCCGTACACTTTTGCTTTGATATATGGTCATATTGTTAGGGACTTGGCAAACATCTACCATCGACCAGCGTTAATAGGAAAAAATGGCAGACTGCCAACAAGAGATACGCTACTCTCAACCATATTTGCATAAAAAAAGGCAGCAACGACAACTAAAAGGCACCCACGGTAAACATGAATGTTGATGTATCTCACTGTGGACAAGTGGTCAACAGATGGGTCGACATAGTGTTGTAGTTGTGCACCTATGCAGGTATGCTACCATTCGTCTAAAACATTATGTCGTGTGACCTAAAATATGTTTAAAGAAATAAAAACTTTTTAATTTTTTAAAGCAGCTTAATTATTGCTCAAGCATTCAAATTCTTCAACAAATATGGCAGGGCCATCAAAAAAACATGTGCAACTTGTAACTGAATTTCAACTTTCAACTTTCTCCTTTTTGGGTGATTAGATAGTGGGCAAGCACAGTGTCTTGTGCGACGGTCACATTTATACATTACATAATTTTGGCATCGTTTGGAAACATAGCTAATTACAGGAATAGGATATCGACGTGAAATTTTCATGCAATTGTGTTCTTTTCTTCTGCATAGGGAAAATTATGAGAATTCCATTTGAATTGTTGTCAAGATGGCGAAATCAAAATGACTAATGTAAGTTCATAATTCCTTAGTTCTTAGGTTTCTAAAGTGGATAGGTTTTTTGTAATTTAAGTTTTTGAATTAGGTATTTTTTTGTGATTTAGGTTTCTTTGTTAGATAGGCTGCTGCTTTTTGTAATTTAAGTTTTTGAATTAGGTCTTTTTTTGTGATTTAGGTTTCTTTGTTAGATAGGCTGCTTGTGAATTTAAGTTTCTGAATATTTTTGTCATTTAGGTTATTTATTAAGTCTGCTTCTTGCCAATTAGGTTTGAACCTCTTTATTGAATCCGGGTTACATGAATTTTATGTACTGTGAATTTAATAAGCAAAGTTGAGGTGAATAAGAGACCCCTTTTTGGATCTAGAGGATATCCAAATAGCTACGATAGATGGGAGAATTTATTGTTTGCATGTTGACTGTCTAGGCATGCAACTTCACTTGTATTGGTTTTATTGTGTCGTTGCTGTGCATCAGGGATTCCCACATATTGGTTGTTTTTCCTATTACTTGGACTCACTGAAGATTCATCCAGAGATCTGTGATGAACTATTTCTATTAGCATTCAAACAAAAATGGAATTACACCCTAGATAACTGCATTTCTATGGACATCAGTACTAAGCGACCTTTTAAGAGCCCCAAACTATTAAGGGTCTGATCAGAAAACTCTGAGTTGTCTCAACAAGGTTCTTTGCCCATATATTCAAGAATGGTGGACATCAACATAGTGGACAATGTATTTCTGGCTCATCGAGGTGGATGCAAAAGTAGTTTTGCTGTATGACATGTTTGCAGATTGAAAGGCTCATGTATTTGCCTCTCATCCTCTTTTGGTCAGGGGTCCATTATTATCTATTC
The DNA here is from genome assembly GCA_000404065.3 of Pinus taeda. NCBI lineage: Eukaryota > Viridiplantae > Streptophyta > Pinopsida > Pinales > Pinaceae > Pinus > Pinus taeda. The sequence goes on along the minus strand of APFE031316494.1, from coordinate 15,396 downwards.
TAAATTCTTTTAGAAATAAAGTCCAACAATTGGGCAGTAGCTCTTGTCAAGCAGTTCAAGTAAAGACTTTGACTACAAGAGAAGGTAATGTGTATCCACATGGCTCGGTTTTTCTCAATATGTGTGAATAAATTCTTCGACTTCTATGGTGGGTTCATTTAGACTTAGAGGTTATTTCCTGTTAGCAGTTCAAAAGTACTTTCTTTGTTAGTATTTGGCAGTCGTGCAGCGCATCAATGGTGGGTCCATTTAGACTGAGGTTATTTGTTGGAAGAAGTTCAAAATTACTCACGCTACCCATCATTTTGGAAAGGAGAGCTCCTTCTATGATTGTGATGACAATAGATATTCTGACACTTTCACATTCACACACTATGAAACTGGAAAATTATTTTGCTGGAACATCTGGAACTACTCTTCCCAAAAGAGTTGTCAGCCAATAGCTTTCAGATTCTCGTTTAAATGGAGGACAGAAAATATTAAATCGGAATACTTCAATAAGTGAGAGCATTGAAGTGAGAGAATTGGGGTGGTTGACATGCGTGGTGAGGCCACTTTTAAGTTTTGTGGGAAAAGGATTCAAAAACACATTCTGAACAATCTAAATTGTCAACTCTGAAATATATTTATTTTGGAAACAAGTTTGAAATATATCTATTTTGGAAACCGGAACGTTGGAGGACGTTGAATGTTAATATCAAAACAATAACCGTTCACTTGGCAGCCATCTACAGGAATTTAACTAGTAACGGAGGTGCCAGAATATTTAACATTTTCAACTTATTTGGACACCTAAGATAGAAGTCAAGGACACCATTCTTCAATATATTTCGAGATTTGTCTCGTTGAAATTTGAAGGAAAACTTGTATTGTTGTAGATCAGCAGAAGAAAATAATTTTTTGAAGATTATATGAAGCAGAGAGGGTGCAGATTTGAACATGTTTCATGCATTTATGTCAGCAGATTTGAACAGGTTTCATGCATTTATGTCAGCGTCAGCAAGGAGAGCACAATTTTATCAGCAGTATGGAGGTACCTCCATCCAGGAATAATTCAGAATATAAAGAGGTGAAATGATTAGTTTATGAAATGCAACCTAGCCATTTCCAGGAGATGGAAAAGGGTTGATTTTAAGCCTTGAAGAAATAGCAAGAGAAGCCTTCTAGTGGTAGTTACTACCAGCAACAGATAATTTTGACGGTTGAAAAAGTTTTTCCAAAGACATTTGTGATATATTTCTTTTGCAAATTCTCTTCAATGTTATCTTGTTGCTTACATTTTAGTTCACAACGATGAATCTACACAGCCTCTATAACATTAGAAGATTCACTATTTACCCAATGTATTAGTCTTTTCCAATTTAAATATTAACAATCATATTTCTGGTTAAACATTTGTTTTTGGGAAGGTAAATTAAGATATATTACTATATTTATACACAAATTGTGTAAATACTGCTGCACTTAATCTCTCAATTTAACTTTTGGTTTTAAATTATTAATTTTTTAAAATAAATAATTATTGTTAACTTTAAAATAAAACCTATATTTTAAGCGCAGTAACATCTTCTCACATTACTGACTCGTTCAAGGACATCTTCCACATTACTCACTCATTTCTACGAGAATTTAAAATGTGTCTTTATTGAAAGACTCGTCTGCAGCTCGGCAGGGACTAACGCTGCCATCGGCCCTTGTTAAGTAAGGCATATACGTCTCACATTACTCACTCGTTCAAGGACATCTTCTCACATTACTCACTCATTTTTACGAGAATTTAAAATGTGTCTTTATTGAAAGACTCATCTGCAGCTCGACAGGGACTACCGCTGCCATCGGCCCTTGTTAAGTAAGGCATATGCGTCTTTAAAATTTTATGTCATAGAATTTGCCACTCTATTTGGAAAGATATTTAAATATGGAAGGCACGTGATAAAATAAATATTTAGTATTTTTAATGACCAAAAAAATTGAGGAAATAGCTAATACAAGAGATCGTAATGAATTTGTAAAATCATCATAACCATAATGGTCACGGAATACATTCTTAGATAGGCAAAAGAATGTAATGGTTTTACATTACTACGAATTACGATAATGGTATGTGAAACTATTTTACAAAAGAAGGGCACATGCTCTTGATCAGTATCTTCATGCTAGCTCGCATCATTTTCTTTTTTCATAAGTTGGGTGTTCTGAGCACGCTACTCATGCTTTAAGAATATCTCATGAAAAGAACTTGGAAAAGGAGAAGGCTCATCTCCTTGATGTCTTTGTTAAAAATGGTTATATTAGACACCTCGGTTAGAAAGCCTTCCTCAAGGCCCGGAAGGAGCCTTCTGCCCATAAGGATCCTAAAGACCGGGTCCTAGGGGTTCACCTACCTTACATCCAAGGGATCACTAATAGGATTGACAGGATTCTTAAGAAGCACAATGTTCCCTCGACCTTTAGACCTCTTAATACCATTCGTAGCTCACTGAGATCTGTTAAAGATCTGGTCGACCCTAAAGACATGAAGGTTGTCTATGTCATTCCCTGTTCTTGTAGGACTCCATACATTGGTGAGATTGGTCGTTCTATTAATCAAAGGATTAATGAGCACTCAGAAGACTTAAAACATGGTAGGGTCAAGTCCTTCGCCCTTGCAGATCATGCCGAGAAGACTAAACATCATGTATGTATAGAAGAGGCTCCCGTTATTGCAAAAGTTGCGCAGTTTCACCATCGAAAATTTAGAGAAGCCCTTGAAATTGAGAAAATGCCTATTAATCTCAATAGGGATGACGGCTCGAAGATTAGTAGTTGCTGGATCCCAGCCCTTCCTTCCTAGCCTCTTCATCCTTGGATTTCCTTTGTTCCTTGTTTCCTTTCCCCTTCCCTTGATCAGGTTTGGACTATTAAATTTATTATAATTAGTAATTAAGGAATTTTCATCCTAGGCCAATTATCTTATTAATATCGTTTTAACATTAAGTCACTTCTAAAAAGGAATAATTAACCTTATAGAAAATTGTTATAACATTATCTCTATTATCATAATAATACTAAGATATAACACTAATAATAATATTAGTCTTTGAATAGGATTAATCGGACTATAAGTTAGTAATATTAGCTAAGTATTATAAGTTTGCAATTAAGAATAATAATAATATTACTATTAATTTTTACACTAGGCCATTAATAATAATAATAATATATTATTTAATAATATATTATTAATATCTATATACGACAATGGGCACTTAATATTTTATCCTTAATAGTAATTTCCCCTATTATTTATACTATTTATAGGAAAGTAATATTTAATTTATAATTAAAATAATAAATAAATAGTAATATATAAAATAAAATAAAAATTTAAAAAGTTAATTTTACACTAGGCCATTAATAATATAATACAATATGTATTATAATAATAGTATAAAATCTAATAACCACAATGGCCACCTATAATATGGATTTTCCATATATTCTTAATAGTAATTTCCTCTATTATTTATACTATTTATAGGAACATAATATTAATTTATATTAAAAATAAATGATAATAATAATAATAATAATAAATTAAAATAAAATAAAAATTTAACTGTCTTGCTTATCCGTTATTCGAAAAATATAGCTGCTGGAATGGTCTGCTATCCCTATTTAACTCGTCGCTTAGATTGGATCTTCAACTTGTCCTGACGATGAACCACACTAGTTGGTTTGAAACGCGTCGATGAATAATTTTTTATGTGATTTTGTCGAAATTATTCTCTCTTACATGCTATGGATCACATAAGTGTAAATTCTATAATAAAACTACAACTAATCAAATTGTGACAACATGCACTTGTACAATCCTGCCACTTTGCCAGCCATGATTTATCGATCGTATGCCCAGTAGGCATGCTGGCATTAGCAATACGAACTACCTAGTCAACACAGTTGCAAATTTTTTTAGTTGTTGAGCCAAATGATCAGAACATAATAAATTTTCATATGACATAAAATTGAGGCGATTCAAGTTTCGTTGGAATCAGAATGACGAACAATATGAATTGACGCTAGTTTTGAAAGATCTTGGGCACTTTCATATTTGAGAAAAAATTTGATCTCCGGATCATACCTCCCCACTAGGAAGCTTTGGACTCTAGAATTTTATATTCTCCTAGTAAATAAAATGAGGAAAAAGCTCAAAAATTTCCAAATCTCAATCCTTAATGTTTTATTTTTGATTAGTGCCTTCAAGCTCCAATCAAGGTACTCCACCTATCCTTTGTGTGAAGTCCTTACTATCCTATCAAGAATTGAGCCACAATTCTTATAATGACACATAGACAAAAACATTGATGGATGGAATCCAAACATTATCTCCAAACCATCTTTCATGGCTCAAAAAACTTCATCTTAAATTTGTTTTGTTCAAGAAAAACTTGACTTTCCATCTTGGAAATAAAAATCAACTCAATTCTTGTCATGCATTAAACTTTTCTTTATTGTCCTTAAATTGTGCTTGTACACAAAATATTATGGATGCAATACTTCAATGACACATTTGGCGTTGTCCACAAAAAAAGTCATTTCATGTTCAATATTTATCAAATATTTTATTCACAACAAGCTTCATGTTAAAACATTTGTATCGATGAGTACATGACATAATTGTAGACAAAATGGACGGAAAACATTGTTCATCCCAAAAATTCCTCAAACAATTGAAGCCATAAACAAGCGAAGGTAATACAACATGTCAATGAAAAACATACTTGTTACAAATCATGATTATTCTTGTTTCACTTTACAAAATACCCAAAATAGGTAATGAACAACAAGTATTTACAAATTTAGAAAGCAGCAAACTATACACACAGTATACCGAATCTTTTCCTCTCCTATGCTTATGGGTTCTCTTTCCACATCTATTCTGCTTTGAATGTTTCCTTAGGAACTATGCCATTATCATCTTTGCCACTTGTTTCTTTCCTTGCATTAGATTGCATGATCTCTTTATCCTTCTTGGGATGAAGTTCTGGATGAAGTTTCCAACACCTTTTATTCCCATGCCCATTCATGTTACAACGGGTGCATAAATACTTCCCCTTACCCATCAACAAGGACGTCTTCAAATTTGAGGGAGGTTCATGCTTGATGCCAAGAATTTGGTCCATTGTTTGGACCATCACTTTGCGTCGCTCACAATTATCCACACAATGATCAACTGCATCACAAAAAATGCAAGGATACATGTCCCACAAATAACCAAAATTACCAACATTTGGAAAATGCCCATGACATTTATACCTATTCCTAAGGATGTAACTTTGATGATGAGGACTAGATGATGACATGAAAAGTATTTTAAAAGATTCATCTCTCTTAGGAGATAAATTACCATTACCACTACCATCTTGGCGTGACATATCATCATTTGACTATTTCTTTACCCTAGAAAGCTTAGAACACTCTACGACCATAACCCAATCCTTGATATATTGGTCTCTCCTTTACCTCGATAGGATTGGTGATACCTTGTCCATTGATTCCAATGTGTCCTCCTTCATAACCCATCCAAGCTAGTAGCTTCATACCAATGCCTTTAGTATGTTGTTTAAATGTTGCGAAAGATGTGTTATTAACATAAACTAAAGGATTTGAACTAGAGATGTTCATTACCTCCTTGGATTTTTCCACCCATATCTTTTGCTTGTGTTGCCAATGGCAAATTTGAAGATGACTCAAGACACCCACTTTTACCAACAGGCACATAATGATAATCTTTGATACGCTGACAAAACTCACAAGCATCATTCTCCACGTAGGGTCCATAACTTATGTTTGGACCATGCCCACAAATTGGTTTCATCTTGGAGGAATTATTTTCTGCTTCTGGAGTGGAACTCTCAACAACTGGTTCCTCAAGCACATGTTGCAACTGAAGGTGGATAAACCTCTTCTCCTCTTCACTCCTTAATTCAGCATTCTCCATTCAAAGATATAAGTTCATCACCTCTAGCTCTTAGTGGCTTTCCAGCTTCTTTCGCATACCTGGAACTTGGTCAAAACCAGCTCTGATACCAATTTATATGAAATTTGAGGAGAACTTATCCTTCCTAAAAAAGACTAACTGTCCTCTAACACTTTGTAAGTAAACAAAGGCTAGTCTTATGTAAGAAAACAAGTTTTTTGTTCTCTTCAAGGATGATGAGTTAGTTTCCAAATGAACTTAAATAAGCAACATATCCACATGTGAATCATAAAGGAAAACATCAAGAGAGACAAAACATAATTTGGTGATGGAATTCACCTCTCCTGGGCTACATCTCCGGGCTTGCTAACACAACTAGACCACTCCATAAATTTCAATGATAAAAGTGTACATGATATGTGTTAAAAAATGAGTGGCCAGTTTACCCTTCAAGCAAACATTCTCTTGAAAATAACTCTCACTCTAAGAAGAATGACCTTCTAGAGTTAGTCATGAAACAATCAAAAATAAAAGGGCTCTCACATCAAGTCCCTATACTCCATCTGAAAATGAGCATACATGTACAATAATTCCACATAGAAGTACTAAAAGAGAACTTTGCTAAAAAATACATAATGAGAAAAGACAAACATGAGCTACATCATAGAAGCCATAGTTGTTGTATATAACTTATGAAGGTAGGAAAACCCCTACAACGTCATTTGCATGCTTAAAAGCCTTCAAAAATAGCTTCAAACCACTAATTATCCTTGGCACCAATAAATTCAATCCTGCAAAAATTCCTTCCAGAAGTGCTCCAATCAGTAAACATATGCTTCCATTCGATTCAAAATTTCCAAAAACCCCTATCTATGACCTTCTTGGGCTCAAAAAGACCATAAAATCATCAAGTTATGGTTGACCTAAGTTTCTTTTGTTATTTGTTCTCCAAATTGGATCAACTTGCAAACTGAGCAACATTTTCCTTTAAACCTCTTGGGAGGCGATAATTTCTCCCACATCTAGTGCATTTCATCACCTAGTTTAATTTCCCAATAACCCTGTGAGCACAAAAATATGGCCACATGGCATACCATAAGGGCAGGGGCTGGGCCAATGATCTGCCCCAACCTGCTTTTACACCGTTTTCTCCAGGGAAAGGTCATGTGGTGGTTGATGTGGCCCGGGGCTGGGGTGACCGCTCACCCCTGCTGTGCTAGCTCCCAAATATTTAACCTATGGTTACACGTCGAAATAGTGACTAGGGGCAAAGCATCAACTCCACCTCCATCAGATTAGCACTTACCTCTTCTTTGCCTCCATTCGCATGGATGACAATCAGACTCGGGGCTAGGGCTTACAACCCACCCCGCTCTGCTAAGCGACTCTACCCTTCATGTCGATCCTGTGGGTTCTTAGATGACATGGGTCCAGGTATGGTCCCCGTTTCATTCCTCATCTGCTGATTTATGCTAGGGTCGTGTGGAGGGTAAATGATCGGGGGCTAGGGCTCACCGCCCGACCCCTCCTCCCAATGTACCATGGCATAAAATTTAAATAGAAGTGGAAACCTATAAGGTTAACAATAACCATAAGCGAGTTGGTAAGGCACTAGACTGTGGATTAGAAGGTCACTAGTTTGAATCTTGGTGAGGTTATCAGGCCCTTAACAAATTTTTTTACCAGAGTGTAGGTGCCACATGGCCACCTCCAATTAGGCAACATGGTAGCCTCCCATTGGGACACCAAACAAACTGCAACCCATGAAATTATGACAACCTGTAACTGTATGAGATTGCCACTTGGTAAGTCGTCATTGGTCGACCATACACCCAGGAGGCATGCTGACATTAAAAATACAAACTGCTTAGTGAGCACACTTACAAAACTTTTTAGTTGTTGAGCCAAATGATCAGAACATCATAAATTTGTCATATGACATTAGATTGAGGCGATTTAATTTTCATTAGAATTAGAAGGATGAACAATACGACTTGATGCTAGTTTCAAAATATTCTTGACACTTACATTTTTGAGCAAAATTTTTATCTCTCAATTATTACAGGAAAAAAGAAGAAGTACTTGATGATGAAATTGAAGAGGACATGGATGTTTCTGAAGACAAATATGAATGCATTGAAACCATTTTTCAGCAATGGAATCAATAAGAGATAATATTCTACTATCAATACATATGGCATAAAGGAAGTCAGGAATATGATGCACAAGAAGCAAAGGAGAAAAGGTAGTTTGAAGATGAGGAGTTATTGCAACAACGCATTAGTGAAATAATCCTTGAAGAGGAAGTTATAGAATACTAACTCAGATCAAATTCAAGACAAGCCAAAGAAACATTACAAGAGAAGCAAGTAAAAAAATATGGAGCCTATGGAATGAATGCTCAACAAAGAATGAATCAATTTCGAGGATATAGAATTTGGAAGAACCGAAAAGAAAATGAAAAATTGTAAAAGTTTTGAGCCATTGTAAGCCTAGTTGAGACATAGACCAGTAGGCATGTTTGAGTGATTATTGAGTCAATTTCTATTGTAATCCTATCAGGAATAGTTGAGTCATGTTGCGTTATGTTGAGTCATACTGTAATAATTAAGGGAGAGTGTTGGAAATTGTAATTACTCCCACATACAAGAGTTGGATAAATTTTGAGAGTTAGTTAAATGAGTAAAGTTGAGTGAGTTTTAGCCAAGTCATATTTTGGGAAAAGTCAAATTTAGAGTGTGTGTGCATGTGAAGTTATTTTGGGCAAGTTACTGGACAAAAAAACATAAATACCCCATGACGACTTCACTGTAATCAAGAAAAATCATTTTTTTGTGTGACCAATAGAAGAAGAGAAGTTTGTGTGTGAATTTTTGTGTTATTTTTTAAGCTTTCCTCCTCTATCTCTCCATCAAGTCTCTTAGAACATCCTTCCTTCCAAGTAGAATGTCACTTAGGAACGCCCGTGTCTTGAAATCGACTAAGCTTTGAAAAATGTTTCCGTCTAAAATTTAATTCTGTAATTTTAGCTTTACATGGGAATTAGATTAGGTAGGATGAAATCCACTCATATTTACGAAGAACTCTACATGTGTTGTAAATAGTAAATTACTCCCTTGTGCATGTAATGCATCAATTATGAAATCAATCAATATTTGGAAAAGTTGGAAAACTCTAATCTAGTGTGAGTTTTCATGAACAAGTTAGCTATAGTTAAATCAAGTCTAATTGGATTTTGAAAGATACTATATTTGTTATGTTTGGTAAGCTAAGACTATATATACCCATGTATGGGTCATTGTGAGATGTATGAGACTAGAAAACCCAAAAGCCACAACTTTGTAATCGTGGATGTGAGTGAAAAGTTTTAATAAAAATTGTTTAATTGTGTGAATTGTGTTTTTCCTTCTATGTATTTATATCAAATACATGTCCATTGGATAACAAGAAAATATCCACTTACATTACACAAAAGAGCAACGTCCTACTTGAACAATTCCTTATCATTGTGTCAGAGTCTGCAGGAGACAAAGAGAGGGAAGAAGAATAAAGAGGGTATGGCAATAATGCTGAAATAATTAATCAGAAGTGTGTTACTAGTCATCACTGTATTGAGGGTCTCAACAGTTGAGCCTGTAACTTCTATCATGGGATGAATGTGGGAATATTGGCAAATATAGAAATGGTAGTGCCTTCCAACGTAACCTAAATTTGTTTATGGACTCACTGGTGGGGAACATTTATTTTAGTAGATCTAATACATGTTTTATTGTTCATGAGGGGAAGAAAACAATAGTACAGTTTATGGTCCAGTGGATGGGAGATTTAGATTCCTCCTACTGTGCATAGTGCACATCGGTGGCCAAAGAAAATCTTTTTTCAGGATGCGGCAATATTTATTGATTCACTCAATTAGAAGATTGCTTCTTACATTACGCTAATCATTATTTTTACAACAATTATATTGATAGTTTGAAAAAGACATCAATAGTTGTTCTTTTTAGCAACAGGAACAACATTAAGCCATAGAAGTTCACAAATGCTATAGGGCCCTACTCTCAAATATTACCACCAAAGTTGTGTAGGATTCCCAACTTTTTGCTACATATTCAGTTGTTGTGCCTTCTTCTTTGATGGGGCATATCTATAGAATAAGTCAAGGTTGGAGAGATATGTCACCTAAAAGTTGTGTATTGTGCCTAACCTCTGCCTTTGACAAATATTGGCATGCCAAACGGGAGCTCTGGGAGCACAATTTGGATCTAGGAACTGCTATTTGCATTAAGAAGTTTATGGAATTTTCATTCCTTCTATTTTATGGTTAGAGGTGTCTCCAGAGAACTTTCCAATATGTGCTAATGCTCTTTTCCATAAGATCCATAATTTAATTATAAATTACATAAAAGGGATTTAAGATTTACCAAATATTCTAGAATATATTTTGAATATTTTTAATAGTAGTATTGGGATTCATTATAATCTTTTTCAACAAAGTCATAAATTTTAAAAATTTTAATAAATATAAAGTATATTATAAAGTAAATATTTTAATACCTAAATGTATTCCTAAAAATTTCTATTAACTAGATACTTACATGGCTACTCTACTCTACATCATTTTAATTGTGGATAAGTCACATAAATAATATACTACGAGTTGCTTTTCAATTTTGCAGGGCCAAAAGGCAACATATATGAAATGCTTGGGATAAATCTAGGCATAGTAGCCTTTGCATTTGGATGATTTATGGCCATAATCCTTTCGAAGTGGATATTTTTCTATCAAATGAAATGTGCAAGGAAATTGAATCCTCGAAACAAAGGTCTTGAAATTTCACTTGCATCATTTAGTGTTAAGAATATGTAATGCTCCTCTTGATTAGCACTTGCCAGGTGAACTATTCACCTATTTCATTACAACAAGATAAATGGTTTCCTTCTAATTGTTTTGGTAGGTAGGTGACAATGGAGAATATCTATCAATGCAACTATAGCCAATCTGGAACTTACTTTTATTTTGTAATTGTTTTGGCAGGTGATAATGGAGAATCTATATCGATGCCAACTATAGCCAATCCAATTTAAAGCAGAGAAAAATATGGGCAAAGGGAGTTTTTGTATCCGTGTTTAAACTAAGCCATTAATGTTATTCTCAATTGAAGTAAATATCTAGTGGTAGCAGTTTCAAGTTTTGTCAGTGTTCATCTTTTCCAACTCTTCATTTTCAAAGGTCTTGGTTATAGTGAATCGTAAGCTTATGTAGGAATTTATAACTTCCAATTTGTCATAGTTATTTTTACACTGCACTTTTTTCATTGCTATATAGTGGAGTTATTTTATACATTTCTAGACAATATTGTGCATAATACAATATTTTACTAGTTATAGAAAAATTTGAGTAATAATGAGAATTATTGATGTGGAGGGGGTTCTTCTAGATGGAAGAGATGTTTAGGTCGAAAGGTTGTATATGGGTTCAAGGCAGGGAGACGTTGGATTTCTGAATGAAGAAAATCTCATTAGTGATGTTCAACACATGGATCTAGTGAAGTTGTTTGGTTGGTGCGTTGAAAACTCAAAGAGGTTATTAATTTATGAATATCTCGAAAGCAATAACCTTGACAAGGTCATATTTGGTTACTTCTATCTCTTTAACTGCTTAATGGCTTGCTAGTTACTGGTTTTTTTTTAGTTTGATATGTAGTATACTATTGTGCGTTTTACTGTATGTGATGTTTTACTCCTTAATCGCTCGCTGGTTTCTGGATTTATTCGAGTTTTTATATGAAACAAACTAATGTATTTAGCTGTATGATGCATTAATTCTAGAAATAGAAATGCTACATTTAATTGACTGGAATGATTGGTAAGAAATCTTAGTTGGAACTGCATGTGGGTTGGCCTATCTTCATGAGGAATCTCATATTTAGATCATCCACAGAGATATTGAAGTGATCAATATTTATGCTGATATGCATTCTTCTCTAATCGGTGTACCTCACAGTTTCATTTACTCTTTTTCTATGCACTGTCATATCGATTGAACTAATTTTAACTGTTGATCTGAAATGCACTTTTGGTGGTAATTAGATTGTGTGACATTTGTTTTCAGTTATGGGTAGTCATGTCATGTGTTGGAGTTTGGCAGAAATAGAGAGCATTACTACCCAAATATCACTTGTGTCAACCTCATGTGGTCAATGCCTTGTAAACTACCTCAATTCTAATCAACATAAATCTTTTCTTGACAAGAAAGCCATTTTATTGTAGCAATAGCTACGAAAAGTAAGAGGGAGGGAATAAAAGGAGAGCTTACAGACTAACCCCACTTAGCTTTTTTTCTATGTTGTGTTTCATTTATTTCCTCGTTATTATTTTCGGCACCTAATCAGGTACCTTTATGCTCTAAAATGATTTCACGCTTTTAGTTTTGTTCATCTTGTTAGCAACAATTTGTATCTATATCTATAACAATTCAACGAAGGGTTTTTCTAGACCTATCAAGGGAATTTTAACCATTGTTTATGTTGTGTCCTAATTCTTCTTCATTGTGTTTGAGTTTGTTTTGTGTCCTATATTTTCAGTAAGAAATACAAGGAAACCTTTCACTCTATCCCAGAAACCCTTAATTATGCATGGATGCCATTTAATGAAATATGGTAGATTTCTGCTATAAATATCTTTCCACTAACATCACCAAATTCACTCATATTTTGAACATCAACACTCTTTAAATAGATTGAAGGGATTTCATATGTTATTCTAGATCCTAAATACAAAATTAAGGGTTGGTTTACACTGAGAAAAAATTAGGGTTGGTTCACACTAAGGTCATTTAATGGAGTATGTAGATTTCAGCTATGCATTTTTTTCCACTAACATTGCTAAATTCACTCATATTTTGAACATAAACATTGTTGACATAGTTTTAAGGGATTTCATCTCTTATTATAATTCGTAAATAGGCAATTTAGGGTTGGTTCCCATTGAAGTTTCTTAGTTTGAAGCAATTTTTTGTTTCTAAAAAACTAAATTTCAACTCTTTTTTGCAAGGTTTATTATTTTTGTCAAGGCACGCTGAATGTGAGTACAATCTTTGATATAAGTCATCTCAAAGTTGAAAAGTAAGATGTTTTTTTGGGGGGAATTTATCTAGGTTGGTTTATGATATTTTCATTTTGAGAGTTATGGTGGCTTTGACATCCCCTCCACCTTTTAATAAATGAAATAATTCACAGCAGATTCAATAAGAGAAGTCTTTTGTAATTTTTCCTAAAAATATGTTGGAGTTTGGGTTCAAACAAGACACCATGTTTTATTTCATAATTATGGAGTCAAGGTCAAGGTCAACTTTGAGTTCGAATTTTAATTAAATGCAATATGGAGAAAAATTAGTTGTGGAACCATTTGGGAATGCACATTTTACAAATACAAATTTTTTTTTTTCTAATTACAAAAGAAGCCCAATTTTCAACCATTGTTGTCTAGGAGGAGGGCAAAAATTATGTAGAGGCTTGTCTCTAGGGACAAAAAACAATTTACCATTCACTAATTGAAACAACCACATTCTATTCACGACCAGCAACAAAGCAGGTTTTTGAGTGGAATATTTGCAGATTGATAGTAAGAAGATTCAACAACTCACATAGCAGGTTTCATAATGATGAAATCAATACATAATAGAAACATATCACACAAAGGTACACAATTTTGTAATTTTTTAAAATTTTTCTTGAAAAAATAATCAACTAATCCTAAACCATACCAAATTTGAATTGGGTATATTAACACGAAAAGAAACAAATACAAAATTTCGAATTCTTCAGGGTAACCCTGACCCAATTTACTATGTTATATTCAATGCATCCATTTCTGATTGAATGGAATAAATTAGCCATATCAATTTGTTAATTAGCCAATTTTTTGATAGAGTTATAGTATGTATTGACTAATTTTTAGTAGAGTATTGATATTGGACTTTGGTATAGTGTTTGTTATAAATTTAAGTTTTATTGGTGGTAACATTCTTTTTCATTTGGTTGTTAGCTTAATGATTATTTCTATGTCATGGATGAAGACAGAATTCATCATGTAGTCTGTTTAAAAGACATGACTAAATACATGAAGGCTCAGATGAAGATTCAAGTTCGTTGGTTTCATAGGACAAATGAAGTGGTTGGTAGTATCCCTCCTTCCCTAACTCATGTGGAAAAAAAATTTATCGCTCCATTTTATCAAGTCCTTAGTGTTGAATGTGTTGATGGATTGGCTACAATGTTGAATCCAGAGAAATATGAGGAATGCTTGGCCAAAATCCCATGAGATGTGGTGTCCCAAATTCATGTTTGTTCTAGGAAGTTCAAAAATGAAGGCATAAAACCTTTTAATTTAAATTATATGCAAGGCTATTGGCACCAAAAGATACTTAAAAGTATTGATTTGGTTGATTTGCAGGATTCTTCAAAACATGATCTAAGTGACAGCTTGGATGAGGTGAAGAAGAAGATGAAGACATTAGGACTACACTAAAGAGATGTCCAAGAAGAGATAAATGTTCTTGAAGATGTGTAGGTATCTCTGATCATGTTTGTGGATGAAATGTAGTGGAAAAAAGTCAAGTCATTTCTGGAAATGCCTTCAGACATATGGAAGATGTTGGAAAAGATAAGATTTTTAAACAACTGCAAACTTTAAAGGGGACAAATTCTATTGGATTAAAAAGAAAGAAGAAAAATAAAATATGTGCATATGAACAAGAATGTCCACCTTTTGATATTGATGACAATATTAAAGTCATGTGTCAAGATAGTGGCATCATAAGTTGTTGGTTTAGATCCATAATGATAAAATATCTAACTCATCAATTAGAGGTTTGGTAGATAAATATTCTGAATGAAGACGAAAATGGAAATTTAAAGGTTTATTATTTGATCCAACTAACTATTATTTGTTCAATCTGGAGAGCAATTGTCTAAAAATTTATAATGATTTGCAAACTAAGCCTTTTGTTTTTTGTTTTGTCTTGTAATTATAACCGTAGGAGCGGATTCTGTAGGAATTTACAGGGTAAGTTCCTCAGACAGAACACCAAAATGACACCGCTCACAAACAGATCACAGATCAATACACCAGGATTTTGACGTGGTTAAAACCCTCAGGGAGGGAAACAGTCCACGGCCTGCGCCAACGTGGCTACTACAGGCAATTTATTAATAAAAGAATGAAAATTTACATAAGCTTCTCTCATGCACGGTTAACCTACAAATGACCCTCCATGCGCTTTAAATAGAATTCATGGACCAATCGGGTGTCAAGCCACGGATCAAGTGGTCGGTAATACCGAGGAGAGAATGAACCGTCGGATCACTACATATCGTGACCGTCGGATTGTAAGTTACAAAATGTACAACGGTAAAGAAACACACTTTACCTAACTC
>APFE031316492.1:27597-45934 GCA_000404065.3 Pinus taeda | reverse complement strand
CTTCATAAAAGCCATCCACATCTATAGCATCCATGTAATCATCATCTTCAAAGGCCATTAAAAGTTTATAGTTATTACCTCATTCATCTTCATCACTATTTGAAAGCCCATCACTATCTTCATGAATGTAGTAACTTTTCTTAGTTACATTCTGTTTCTTGTTCCATCTAACAGGTTCCTTCCCTTTGATAGTTTTATCCTTATGAGGACATTTGGCAGCATAGTGACCGACTCTCCCACAAGCAAAGCATTTGAAAGGTAACTTACCTCTGAATCTTCCAGTACCCCGTTGAAGGTTTTTGACAAAATTTGATTCTTCTTCCTCTTCTGACGCATGTCCTAATTCATAGTAGTCTCCTTTGCCTGAAGTCTTGAAAGCTGCTTCTCTCCTGTCTGATGGTCCTCCTTTCCTCATTTCATAAGCAGTTAGAATCCCGTGAATGTGACATTGTAAGGTTTCATAATTTCTCCTTTTCTTCTATTGCAGAAACTTTAGATTCAAACTTAGGGGACAAAGATCTTAGAACTTTTTCAACCATAATAGCCTCTTTTATTTCTTCACCCAAGTTTTTCATACAATTAAAAATCTCATCCACATGAAGGAAATAGTTAGCCACACTTTCATCATTACGCATTCTGAGATTTTCATACTGAATTCTGAGGGTTTGAAGTTTTGCATGTTTTACCCGATCATCTCCTTCATAGCTCAAAACAATCTTGTCCCATATTTGTTTTGCAGATTTATACTACATAACCTTGACAAATTCTGATTGAGATAGACTACCTAATAGAGTATTGACTGCCTTTGCATTGTTTCATATTTCTTCTTCTCAGTCGGATCTGTAGGAGTTGCTGATGGAAAAATATACCCTATATCTATGATATCCTAGACTTCTGTACCAAGAGATTGAAGATAGGCAGTAACTCTTACCTTCCAATATACGAAGTTTCTCCCATCAAAAATCGGTGGCCTGATTGATGTTTCCCTCTCGTAGTTGCTCATGATGAAAGATCTTCCTTCAAGCGATCAAGCTTCTTCTAAAGGACATGCTCTAATACCAATTGTTGGAAATAATACTGAGAGGGGGGGGTGAATCAGTATTATCAAGTCAAATATTCTTTTCCAAAATCAAGTGATATACGCTACTTCAGCTAATTAAACTTGATTATATATGCAACTATGCAGAAGGAAACCCGCGTATACAAAGCAAACTTTTAATTTACTTTATCTTTCTGATGTTGATTGTTAATCTGTGTTTTAGAATCAAATAACCAGTAACCAAAAACAGTAAAACAGAGTAGAAAGAAAATCACACACAAGAACACAAGATATAAGGTGGAAACCCAATGTGGGTGAAAACCGCTTGCTGCAATTCATCTCTATCTTCTTTTAAATTAGAAACTTATTTTACAATGTACTGGTGCAGTCCTTTACTAGTATGAAGGCTGCAACCTATCGAGAGCTACAACCCTCTCTCGTTCTCCAGCTTCTCCTGGAAGGGAGCTACAACCTCCTTTAGCTCTTGCACTAGCCAAGATACTAGTACGTAGGTGCTGCCCTACAGAAGGCTACAACCTTCTCTTTCTTCTAGGGACCACGTTTCATTAATTTTTAGACTGGATCCGTGAACATCAATCAATCATCAAGAATTTATCCATCAACCAATCTCCTTTTCACCAATTAGATCTGAATCAAGTAGATACTTCTCTAACAACTATACCCAAAACACAGTACTAGAAACCACACACCAAAATATGAACCCAAAACACAACAACAACAAACAGAAGTAGCTAGATCGCAACTCAAAATATATACGCTATTTCAATAACCTGCAACATGCATGCATACGCTTTTGTGTTTGGAACAACCTGCGTATACGCTGTTTTCATTCACTGAACCAACATGTATACGTGACTTTGCTTCACTGAACCTGTGTACAGATCTATAAAGGATAATTCGCTCTTTCAAATATTCAAACACTAATTAGCCCAGATTATCAGTGTTATAGATCAAGCAAGTGCCACATATAACAGACCAAAATCATACAAAGATACTATCATTCAAGCTTAAAGATTATGACCCATCAATAGAACTTATACTTCTCTTTGCGCTAAGGTTCCTCCTTCATTCAGATCCAGATCTGCACCATAACCCAATTACCAGTATTCCAGATCTAGCACTTTATCAGATATTCAATAATTATTCAGATGATCCTTTGCCACATGATCTCCATCCTCTTTTATAGTCTTAGGCCTTCCACAATACCATGGTCCAAAACCATAATAAACCAATACCACGGACCTAATACTTGGGATCAACACTTTTGACGAGGTACCATGGTCCAAAACCATAGGTTCAAATATCAAGGACTAACTACCATGGACCAAAGGTAAATTATCCAACATATACGTGCCTTTGTAACGTCTAACCCACGTGTATACGCGTCTTCGCCTAGATGAACCTGTGTATATTTCTTTTCCTTCATTCTGAAAGCCTGAACTGAGATTTCTTACCAAAGAGACTTGCCATCAAGGACAACACCTATGCCATAGTTCTAAATCAGTGCCATAGTGCCAACATTCCTTTAGTAAGGATATCAAGAATAGTGGCATAATGCAAGTTTCAACATTTTTCTTTTTCATTTTCTTTTGGTAGGGATATAAACCACCCAATTTTCCATCTAGAGTGTATGATTGAAACTCTGGGATGTGTTACATTTTATACTCCTAGAAGGGTATGTTGACGATCAAACATTAACCAATTGCATTGAAACTCCCTATTATCCATACACCGATGATGGTCCAATGCACCCCAACGACTCCAATGTATTCTATATATTATTGAACCATATTTTCTTTTAAAATATTTGAATTTCCTTTTGGTTTGTAGAAAGAACAAGAGATGTCCTTTCCATCTCCCTGGCCCTGTTCAAAGTGTCCCTATAATTAATTTTTGCATCGATAAAAGGCATTCTTTTCATTTTCATTGGTTGATGTTACCTTGCACATATTTAAGAGAATATAACTTGAGATGAATTCTATGTAATTTTTTGGGTGACTTAGTCGGCATGTTTCCTCAATGTATCTTAATATGAATATTGTAAACCATAATTGTCATGCCACCATAGCCAAAATTTATGGTAACTGACATCTTTTCTATTCTCCATTAATAACATTAGCCTATATGATTATGCCTTTCTTGGGCCAAAAGTGCTAATTGTTCACGATATCTAATATAATGGAAAATGAGAAAATAATTACCTAGGTCCCTAGGTAACCCTCCCTCCGCTTACTCTTATTCCTGACGGGACACCGAATTACAAAACTATTCTTTGTAGATGACATTACCTCAAATACAATCTCCTCAAAAGTATGAAAGTGGATTATCCATCGACAGTCATTTGTTATCATTCGAATTTACGAGTGGTTGAATTCTTAAGTAGTGATTAAGGATAGATTCAATATGAATTTTTCTTCTTTTCCCAAACTCTATTCATCTAAGTGAAGTGTAAGCATGGCAAAAAAAGGAAGTTGAGTTCGCCTCAAAATCAGGGCTTTCATAACTCAATAGGGAAAACTGCAAGTTCATTTCATTAAGACTTGGAGACACCAAATATTTCTCAGGTGACATTAGTGTTATAACATATAAATAAACCAAGATATTAAAAATCAACACATTTTGCACATAAAAATAACAATGAAATGGTGCCATTCAAAATATTAAATTGTATTTTTAATAATATAATTAAAAAATGAGGTTATATTATATACAAAGCAATTATTACGCAACTATGTTTTCCTATCTAACTTTGTGAAAGAAATATTTTCCACTGGATTTTGTCAACATGTTTTTGAATTGAATTTCAAATTGAAAAGGTTTTAACCTTGTAATATATAAAATTGAAAATTCTTTTCCCTGTATAACTTCACAATCAAAGATCACCACTAGACTTTCGAGATTGAGGATAAGTGTTATTTGTAATGTTGAAATGTGTATTTTAACCAATAATGTAATATGGAGATCCAAAGATGATAAAGATAAAAGGGTCTAGAGAGGAACTTGCACACTTCTTGGAATTGGCTATCAATGTTAGTGTTTCTTTGAATCAATCAATTATTTTCTTCAAGAGTGAAAATACACATATGAAACTCAAGGGTGAAAATATAATCTCGTTACATAAGTGTCTATGATGTATTTTAATGTTTAAAAAGAAGGTTAAAATTTTCCATAAAACATATATTAAAAGATAAAAACCCATCTTAACATTAATATCATAAATTGATATTTTAAATTTTATGAAGTGGTTTAAAATGGTTGAATATGTCACATTATAAAAAAATTTAGTTGGAGATTTTAATGAGCTTGGAAGACTATTATTTGGATTATTTAAAGCTAATAATTAAACAAACTTAGATCCATGTTAACTCAAGATCTAAGACAATCCTTTACATAATCATGTCAATGATGGAAATAAAGGATAATCTACAATTGATCCACAGAAGGTATGATGAAAAAAAGTGGAAAACTATGCTCTACAGGGTTAAGTTATAAGATTGCAAAGGATGTGAAACAATGAGGAGGATCTTATTAGTGGATTAAGACAATATGGCCTACAATATAAACCACATGAAAAGGTAAATAATGATCACATGATCACATAATCACAAGAAGAAGAACAATCAATGTGTGAGTATTGTGTCTATGACTTACGACGAATTACAACACACAGAAACATCAGTTCAGCTTGGTTTCTGAATCATGAAGAGCATTTGCCTTCATATGCATCCAATGAGAAAAAATTGAGAGAAGTGAAGGAAGAGATTAAAACCCAAAATTTGAGGTGCAGACTTCTAGGAGAAAATTTATTTTCAAGAGATATTCAAGTGGAACAACTAAAGGAAGAAGTTGAGACATTACAAAGAAGTCAGAAGATTTCAAAGAATGAATTGGAATGGTTGTAGAATCTTCTTGGAATTGCAATCCACAATGTGGCAGGTTTGGAATTTAAATTTAGTGTCTCAGCTTCTTCGTGTGCCAACTATGAAATGAACCTCCACTTCTGAGTGACATGTAAGTTCCTTCTTAATATCTTCACATAGAATGCGGAAGGATTGATTGAAAGAAGTTAGGAAAGAGAAGTGGAGTACTTTGGGTTCTTATGCGTTTTCCTTATGAGGAAGTTAGCGAAAAATATACATATATACATAATTAGAAAAACTATAATATCAAAACAATCATAATACCTTGTTAAGTTACATGTAATTGTAAAAGAAAAAAGATAAAATAAGGTCCCAGTTCTCACTCGAAAGGGAACAAACAATATGAATAAAGTTTGAAAGCAAATTTATAGGGTGACACAAACTGGCTTTGACTTCAAGTTTGAAAAGTAACGAGAATAGATCTTAATATAGAGTATCATACTAACCAAAGAACCAAAATATAGAACCCTAAAAGAAACAGACCAAAGACAAAACAAAGAAAAATATGTGAAGGGGTAAGTTGAGAACTTGATATGGTTATCCTTTTAACTAACCCTTCCTTCCCCTACTCTTTGCAGATGGTATCACCTTAAATACAGTCTCCTCAAAGGTATGAAAGTGGATTATCCATTGAAATTCATCTGTTATCACTAGAATTTATGAGGGCTTGAATGCTTAAGTAGTGATTAAGGGTAGTTTCAGTATGAATTTTACTTCTTTTCCAAAAATCTGTTCATCTAAGTGAAGCATAAGAATGGCAGAAGAAGGCAGTGGAGTTCACCTCAGAATCAGGGCTTTCATAACCCAACAGAAAAAACTGAAAGCTCATTCCATAAAGACTTGGAGACACCAAGGATTTCTCAGGTGACTTTAATGTGTGCACATTTCTAGTAATGTGTGCTCATTCTAGGAATAGAAAAAATTTCCTAAGAGCTCCTACCTAGAGTTGATTTAGAAGACAATTATTCATAGAAAGTTGAAGCTTAAAATTAGAGGACATTTATAGTTGGTTTAATATATAGTGTTTTCTCATGATATTAGCATGTGATGAAGTTTATTTAAGGCGTTTAAAAAATCTAATTATAAAATTTCTTGAGTGACCTATTTGTTTTAGAGGCTTTGCCAAATTAACCGAGAAAAATGAAAATATATTTTTCAAAGTGGATGTCCTCACTAAAATGTTAACATTTTATAATTCCTTTACGACTATCGATGTTACTTGTCTTACTATGAGTGTTTCTAAAATATATCAAATTGAAAAAGAATGGTACAAATTTTTCCATTACCCTTCTAGTAAATAACTACAAGCAAACAAAAGGATAATGTCCAGAGAGAATTCGTGGTTCTCTCTAGGAAAAGTCCAAAATCCTTATTACAGGAGCTATGAGTCATACAAATCTAAGACAATCCTTTACAGAATCATGTCATTGATGGAAATAGAGGATAATATACAATCAATCCACATAAGTTATGATAACAAAAAGTGGAAAACTATGCTTTACAGGGTTCAATTATATGATTGCAAAGGATGTGCAATGATTAGGAGGATCTTATTAGTGGATTAAGACATGTTGAGCTACAAGACGCACCACGGGAAAAGGTTAAGAATGATCACATGATCACATAATCCCAAGAAAAATAATTGGTAAAGCCTGCACATGTATAGTTGGTTTAATCTATATTGTTTTCTCATGATATTAACATGTGATGAACTCCATTTGGAAGGTCTGAAGAATTTCACTATAAAATGTAATATGAAGAAAATGATAATACCTTGTTGAGTTACATGTGATTGTGAAAGAAAAAAGCTAAAAGAAGGTCCTAGTTCTCACTCAAAAGGAAACAAACAATATGCAGAAAGTTCGAAAGCAGTTTGAAAGTTTGAAAGGAAACAATATCAGTTCAACTCAGTTGCTATATCATGAAGAGCTTTAGCCACCATACTCATCAAATTAGTAGAAATTGAGATAGGTGCAGGAAGAGCTTGAACCCCAAAATTTTAGGTGCAAAATTCTACTAGAAAATTTATGTTCAAGAGAACCTCAAGTGGAACAACTAAAGGAAGAAATTGGGACATTACAAAGAAGACATAAGCTTTCCAAGAATGAACTAGAAAGGTTGCAAGAGTTGCTTGGTAGTTCAATCCACAATGTGGTAATTTTAGAATTTAAATTTGGTGTCTCGGGTTTTTCTTGTGCCAACTAAAATTACTCATATGACTGAGAGATCTCACTAAACAATGTTGTTGGGAACGGGTCCCCTAGGGTCATTTTTGGCATTAAAAGCCCAAGTTTTGCATAAGAAATGTAAAGTCTCCGCATTTTGTGGCCGCAAAGTGCAAAGATGTAAAGATTCAATAAGGTTTTCTGCCCTTAGTTTATGTAAATTTTGTCGGCTTCAAGAGATCCATCCATGTCCGTGGACCATGGGATTGTATAAAAAGGAAGTCTTAGAAGAGTCCAAGGCAAAGTTTTTGGAAGTTTATTTGACACTTGTTATCTTTATGTCTGTGAGTGATAAGAGCAAAGAGTCTTAGCATAGGAAATAGGCTCTGCATCTATGTGCATAGAGGCCTAGGGTAGAAGTCCTCAGTTGAGTGCGTGGACTTCTGCAATTGTGTGCGTAGGGTATTTGGAGTCTGTAAAGAGGATCTGAACATCAATAAAGAGAATTATTTTAGAATTATCAGTGTATAATCTGTTTTAATTCTACATATGATTATGTTATGAAGAATACTGGGTTTATGTTTTAATGTTTTATTGATGCACGAATCCATATGTTTTTCTTTGTCATATGAACACAAGTAAGAATAGTTGTTTACGCAAAGATCATCTTAACGCATGTGAAGTTATTCAATACTTAAGCTTTGGTAAAAACAGAAGTAAAGAGTAATTATAAAGGCACGTAAGTGCCTGATCCGCCTATCTAAGGTACGTAAGGGATGATTGTAGACCTTCGCGAAGGTCTGAAGGAAAAATAAGAGAAGTATATCGATAACCCCTAGAAGGCTTATCGAACTACGAAAAGGAAGGTTTAGGGTATAAAATGACATCACTACCATATCTTGGTGTGGAAACATGGTTCCTGCATCCCCCATATTTCTTTGGATGATACTTCAGTCCGCAATCTGCAGGTTGATGCCGAAAGGGTTAGTAGTGTAGGTATTTGCTTGGCTAATTAAAGTTTAACTTGGGTCAGGGCCCACCAAGCCTGTATGGGAATCTCAGGGTATTATAAATGATCATATGAAGAAAACAAAATTGGTTACTACCTTGTAGGAATGTGCAATAATGTGGTACACTAATACAACACTGATAATCTAACAACTTCATTAGCAGATATTCAGATCGCGCTGAATAAGGAATTCAGCAGGCCGAAATCTGAAGCTTAGTCAATTATGGGATTCAAGGAGATCGTGATAAAGCCTAGAGAGTCACCTTGGGATTTGTATCAGAAGTTGAAGTGCACAATCCACAAAGCTAATATGAATCTTACGGAAGGGAAACACTGTGAATGGTTTGTGGCTTTGCTCCTGCCTCATCTAAGGGCTGCTTTGTCAGAACAAAAGATTGGAACCCAGGAAGAAGCCCTAGAGGTTGCAATGATATTGCATGAGACACTGATGCAAGATGCTAATTTGGGTGTTCAGTAGATTCACGTGCAGTTGCAGAAACAATGGCTAGAATTTAAGAATATGAAGAAAGATAGAACAACTCGGCGAGGTGCGCGAAGAAGTTTGGTGCCTGAAGTGCAAAACGTTAGGGGCATGGCAAATATCATTGTCCAGTCTTCGCAAATTATGTTGCAGTAGGCGGTCCAATGAATTTGAGGCTGGAAGCTCTAACAGGGCCAAGTACAGGGCCTGGGCTATGGTGTGTTATCTGTTAGGTATCTGGAAGACATGTGACAAACAATTTCCATTTTCTACAGAAATTTGTACAGACATCGCAACAACCCTTCTACAACTTTTGTCAATCGATAGGTCATGATGAGCATAATTGTCGTAGTTATAAGATGATTATTGATGGAACGCCCGCATATAGGGTGCAGGTAGAAACCTGACCTCTAGACCAAGGCACTAGGGGAGAGCAAGTTGAATATCAGGGGTGCAGACAAGGCTGAGGTGGAGGAGGACCTGGTAGAGGTTGGGGATAGGTCATTTGTTACAACTGTGGAGGATAGGGGCACTACACGTGAGGCTGCCCAAATCCGAAATGTCTGTCATGCCAATGTTGTACTCAGTTTCAACATTAAACAAAGGATTTCCATGTATTATTAGCTAAGATACGCAAAAAGGGAGCGCAACCTCAGAAACAAACTCAAAACTTGTGGATGATGAGGGTTGATCATTGCGAAGAGGATCTTAAGGTAAATATGGTGTTGTGGAGTGGAATGACGACTAGTGAAGACAAGGGGAAGTAGCTTGAAGAAGGTGAGTGGGTCTGCAAAGCACTAGAAAAGGAGATCAGGTTTGATCTAGAATGCACAAGGGAAACGTTTATGGAACCAAAGAGAAGCTTCACGGAGGCCTCTACCTCAGGAAGTTAGGATAAGCCAACCAAATAAATAGACCCTTCCATGCATACTACTTTCTTGGAGACCTATATGAAGCCATTGCGTGATAGCAAGGCTATGAAAGGACTACACGAGCTAATCAATAAGTGCACCAGAAAAGAAAACGCTACTGACGGACCATGCATAGACAAGAAGATTGGTAGGCATAAGGCAAGAACGGGGCAACAAATGAGGCTCACTACGCAGATAGGAGAATATGAGATGGATCAAGTTATTCTAGATGTCGGGTCAGACGAAAATGTCTTTACTAAATAGACATGGGAGAGGATGGGTAGACGTACGCTGTAATGGTCTCTGATTCAGTTAAGAATGGAAAGTTAGTAGAAAATCATCCCCATGGGAAGATTGTAGGGAGTGATAGTTGATATTGAGGGTGCAAGAGAATTGGATTATTTTGAAGTGATAGACATTGTGGATGACAACAATCCCCACCCTGCACTCCTTGGGATTGATTGGGCTACTCACATGAATGGGGTAATCAATTTGAAGAAGTGGAAGATGATATTTGAGAAGAAAGCTCTCCACATAGTAGTGCCCCTGGACCCTGTAGAAGGACCGCACTATACTGAACCAGTCCGTGATTATGAAAGAGTTGATGATTTGGACCATATTTATAAGATAACGACATGAGACTAGGATTGGGTAAATCTGATAGAAGATGGACGCATTGCCTCGGACAACGAATGTTCCTCCACATCAGATTCAGATGAGGAGTTAGAGAACTCGCAGAATCAAGTGCATGAAGTATCTATGCTTTGTTGTAATATGATGACCAACTCACTTTGTTGTCTATCATCACAGCTAAGGAGTCTTCCCTATTATGATGGTTTAATTGATGTTGATAAAATTTTGGATTCATCCAAAAGGGAAGTGCCAAAGAAGCATCACTCTTCTAGGCCTTGGATTGGGCGTTGTGCACTACGCCTGTGAGATGGTGGGGTATGCACAAAGATAGTTTTGACAGTTGTTGCATGTACACAAAGATGATTAGATAATGGTTTGGTCACCAACAAGTGTGCCTAATAAAGAAATATGATGGAATGAATGACCCATGTAATCAACTAGCCAAATCAACTAAGGTTTATGGAGCGGAGCCTCAGACTGAATGGGTGCATCTGTTTTTTCATACTTTGGATGTACTACCGATGAACTTGTACTTGCAAATAGAGCTTTTCCATGACACTAAAGAATGGCACGTTTTGCAACAGGGATTCTTGATGATTGTTGGAGAGGTAAATCCCCTCTACGGATAGAGGCGATCCCTACTAGCCCAGAACGGGTCTAGCAACAATCAAACAATGCTATCACACAAGTTCCTAATTTCAAATAAAAGGTAGGTAATGAAGACCTACTTGGATTCCAATGCTTTCGTTCGTAGAAGAGACGTCGCCCACGCTCCTTTGCCTTGGCCGGTCACAGTCCTCCACTATCCGCGTGAATGGACACCTGCACACAAAGAGAACAACACAAACACAAGAATGAAATCTAATATATGCAATTATACATCAGTCAGGAAGGACATAATTCAACATTAATCATTACAACAATGAGAATGGAACCATAATGATAGTCATCTATTATTAATAATCAACAAAGGAGAATACAACCAACGTCCTAACGTCAAGTCCTCCTTTGGTTGGGTGCTAAGCTACACAAGTCTTTCAAAGCTTGAAGGGATGAGGGACAAGCCTCTCTCTCTTTGGTGACAAGATCTCCTTACTTTGGTTAAGCCTTATGGACACAAAGAAGGGTCTTGCAACTCTAACCTCTTGATATCTTCCTTTCAGCACAAGTATTACCACCGCTAGAACTAGAACTAGCTTGCTCAAGTCATGGAGACAAGCTTTAATAGATGAAAGGGAAGGGATAAGATCAATCACAACAATAATGGATTTGGCTTCATCACTTGGAAACTTCTATGGAATGGTGGCAAACTACCTCCCATTCAAGGAGATTCGAAGCCAAACCATATTCACTTAACATGGATTCAGTTGGTGAATGAGTTGGATAGAACTTTCAGAGGTTGATTGGTTAAAAACTTTGCCCAAATAGGTTGGCGCGATTGCAAATCTGGGACAGAGTGCTAATGGCGTGCCCCTTTTATAGGATTTTCCCCATTGGCATGGGCAGGACACAGTGGGCCAGCGCTAATGTAAAAAGGGCTATTTTTAAGGGCAAGCTGCAGGAGATGTCTTCAGGGCATATGAAGCTCATGTTCAGAGGTGAATGATGCAAGTGGTTTCAAGTCTTGTCACTTCTCACAAGTCCCGGAATGTGTCCTCCAAGGTGCAAGAGAAGGGTAATAGGGACAGTGGCAAATGGTGACAAATTACTGTGTAAAAGATGCCCCCTAAAGCATGAGGCCCGAGAGAGAGAGGGGAGAAGTGCTTTATAAGAATATGTGTGACTGAAAACACTGCCGCCGGAGAACCTGCGAAAAAAAGTACCACTGATATCTCAAGTACATGATACATGTGGTATGGGCGCAACCATCTGTAACAGAGTATATATAAAACTGGATCCCAGGTATGGACACAGCCATCCGATGAGGATCAATAAATGGACTCAGGTATGGTCGCAACCATCCAATAAATGAGTCATGTAGTGATTATAATAATCCACAAAATGTAACTCGGATCTCAATATGCGCAATCTGGGGTCTTGCGCTCCAACTCGACCCGAACACAGTACAAGTTCAAGCATGTGAATACAGGAGTTGAAGTTGAACATGCATGAACATTGTCTGATTACCAGTCAATGATGAAAACTGTTAACAGACGCGAGAGGTACCACTAATAATGATGATGGTCCTCAAGGTACTATAGGTACAATCCATGGCGTGTGAATCAATGAGTCGGTGTCGAACACCTGTAGAATCATCCGATCGGAGGCCAATGATGAAAACCTCGCATCGAATACGAAGAACCTACCATTGAGGCATGCAGGCTCCAAGGTACCTGAAGGGAGTCTCTAGGTCATCTTCCTGGATAATGAGCTGAAGTCGACATGAAGTGATCTTGATCGAAGGTGGGCCATAATGTTTCCCACATCATCGACACGAGACAGAGAAAGATAACATGTTTTGTGTGAGGTATCAGAGGGAGGTTGAGTATTCTGCAGAGGTCAACTTCTCTTGAACATATCGACGGCACAACAGCGGATTTGGCAGTATTTGATGTCAAATGATCAGAGGTCATGATGACAAGACGATGAGCAGATGAATGGTCAAATAAGATAACCCAAACCCATGAAGGCAAGTGTGAAACGAGTTGAGATGTCCCACCCAGACACGAATGCAGAAAGTGCCATGTTTAAGAGAAACATACTGCCGACGACGACGATTACGATTCCTTTATTCCCCCACCATTTCTGGCGAGTACACCGATTATTTTTGGATGGTAAGCTTGACGGGGATAGCATATGCTTGAATGGTGTCATTGCGACAAAACCTGATGTCATTAAAGTTTTAACGAGTTTGAAAAAGGAAAAACTCGGTGTCTTTTCATGTTTAGAGAGTTTGAAAAGACAGCAAAAAGGAAACTCCAGGGGTGTCCTTTTTCGTAAAGTTGTGTCTTGCGAGCCCAAAAAAGTATAAAACTAAGCTCGAAAGAACCGCCCGGCCATTACGACCAAGGAGTACTTTTCGTGAGTAGTGACACCGACCTGAAAAAGTAAAAAAGCGATCGAAACCACGTCTCTTCTTGACCGTTAACGAACCGGAAGTGACAAGGGTCCGACAATCTTTTCGTTTTTAGACGGTTGGAAAAGAGTTTAAAGATGACCGCCTCTTATTTTCGTTTTACGAGTCAATAGGAATAACTCGGCAATCTTTTCATCTTTAAACGGTCAGAAAAGAGTTGAAAGAAGACCTGCATTTTTATTCTCTTTAACGAGTCAAAAAAAGAAAAAATACTCGGCAATCTTTTCATATTTTACGAGTAAAAAAAGAGCTTAAAGGTGACTCATGTATGGGTTCATTTTTACACAAGCTTGAACCGTGGAGAACTCTGCTTGGATTTGGTTTCATGTTTACACAAGCTTGAAACGAAAAACCATGCTTGTTATAAGTTCGCATGCCCCCAGCATAATGACGCAAAACGAGGTACATGCCCCCCAAGCTTCATTGCATTCAACAAAGTGGATGTAATGAAGGTTCACTTTCGAGATCTTGGAAAGACTCGGCTTGTATTTTACGAGATCTTAATCAAAAGACTCGATTTGGAAAGGGGGTGGTTGCATTTTTTAATGAGGTTGACACAATAAAAGAACTATCCTCATAACCCTTGTGTCATTTTTTAACGAGCTTGACACAGGATCAGGAGCTATGCTCGAACATATTGTTTTGTTTTGTAACGAGGTCACCACAAGATCAAAACTATCCTCGGTACACCTAATTTCATTTTTTAAGGAGCTTGACACAGGAAAGAGAACTATGCTCCGCCCGAACTTCATCATAATGAATAGGAAGTTGGGGCTTCCAAGAGGGGCTCTCTCGGTGGGAGGTCAACATCTCGGAAGTCAGGACCCAATGCCCCCAGGACACTATGCACGACGGTGGCATCGCTGGATACAGGTATGGGATAGGTGGCCACGTAGTTGATTTGCGGGGGGGCAGATACAATTGGTGGATAAAAACTAGGAGGGAATGACAACTGCGTAGGAGGCATCGGGGGACTAACGAATGAAAATTGATCGATAGTCACCATTCTTCCATCGTGTGGAAAGCAAACCACACGGAAAAGTGAAGAGACAAGGGCCCTCATAGCATAAATATAGTCGTGACCAAGGAGAAAACTGAAATCTAAAACACCTTGGGTAACCAACACGTCGATATAGACAGTTTTACCTCTCAAAGTAATAGGGAACTTTGGGAGGACTCCTAGAGATGGAAAGGCTACTCTGTCGAAAGCCAATAGATTATGCGTAACTGGCCCGAGCTGCGAGGAACCTAAAGCTTGCCAAGTAGTGTACGGCATAAGACTAACCGACGCACGTTCATCTAGAACAGTGCCAGGTACTGCCTTATCACAGGCAAGTACCGTAATCTGGAAAGGCACATGGGATGGAAGGCGAAAAGCAGTTAGGTGAATTCAGTCAAAGGAGATGGCCAAACTACTTGGTGGGGGAATCGTATGATCGCACCCATGCTCCATAGGAACTGAAAAGGGACTTTCGGGAGCAGCTGGGATAGGAGAGTCATTTCCAGACTCAGGGGAATCTGAGGAGACGAGAAGAACATGGGAATTACGCCCTTCCAAAACAGAGTGATCGGGTAGTGAACTCGAGTCGACACTCTTACTGACCAATAGTTGGTCTAGAATAGGCTGGGCAAAGCCAGGTTCATGAAGAGGAGGCTGGACAAGAGAGGAATTTGAACCAATCTCGTTGTCAACAGGAGGCAATCTGCATCTGCAGAAAGACATTGATATCCAACGGGGAGTTGGGGTGAGGGAGCCGCGAGACTTTCTGAGACTTCGGAGGCTTTATCCATGAGCGGACAAAGGTGAAGGGGATGATTACCTTCACAAAGTCTGCAAGGGATTTGAATATTCCCTTTTCCGTTACTATTCCCAATTGATAGGGTAGCATCGCCGTGAGATTCAGAGGGCGATGAGGGGTGGGCCAGATCATGGGACCATACTTCTAAGACCTTGGGAATGCCAGGACAATCGCGAAGAAGGTGGTCGCCCTTGCACAATCTACAAGGAAACTTGATCTTCCGCGGAGGAGCAGAAGGTGGCCCGACTTAAGGTGTACTCGAGGGGGTAGCTGCACTTTTAGCCTCTCCTTTGAGAGCCTTCTTCTTCTTTGTCTTCTTCTTCTTCTTCTTATCCACCTGGTTACTCGAATCGAGACTTTCACCAGGCGAAGTAGAAGATGAGGATGTAGAAGTAGGCGTATAAGGGGAGAGGTCCACCTTAGAATCAACATGAGGTTGTTCAGGTGGAGGGACTGATTAATCAGTAGGTGAGATGGCGGGGACCAGAGAGGTTGAGAACAACCAAACAGGCAACCCAACAGTTAACCCTGGGAGGGACAACGTTGCCATGTAAGGAGCACCAACATTCCTGAGAGGAGGGAAATGACCAGGATTCCCGTTAGGGGGGAAACTTGGGTTGGTGAACCCCGAGAAAGTTTCCATCAAGAACGAAAAAGAAACCTGCTCAAGCTAACGCGAACAAGATCTAACCGGGTAAGTGTGAACGTGGCCGAATAAATTTTAAGACAAAGGAATTGAACTTGACCTTTTCATGTTTTAAGAGTCGAGAAAAGGACAAAAAGGTGACTCTAGTCGCCTTCGAATGCTTTGTGAGCCCGAAGTCACAAACTGCTCAAGTGAGCCTTTTCTTTTAAGGAGTCCGAAAAGGATCAAAAGTGACTACTCTGGAGAAACTAGGCAAAAGGTTTACCAGACAATCCATAAAACTACTTATACACCTTGGCAATCATATGAAAACCAAGGACTTTCCGTACTGTAGCCAATCTTCCCGAATGTTGTGTTCAGTGTGTTACGACTTGTAAGGCGGCAGACACGGCTTCCTATGGATCAAGGATGATAACTCAGTGGGGTCTCTCCATATACTTGACGGTACGTGGGAGCACAATCTGTGTTAGACCACTATCGAGTCACAGAAGGAGGAAACACCCAACCGTAATGTGAAACAATAGTGGCTAGGTTTAACGACGTTGGAACACGTCTCTAGCCTAGACCTCTAGATGTTTGCGTTAAGTTCCAATGCATTGTTAAGTTTATTCAGTTCATTTTATGGTTGATCTTCAATTAAGTTTCGGTTTCAAGTCCTACCGTATGTAATCTCCGAACATTCCCTAAATGCAATCTATATGCCAAAATATGTCATTCCATTCGATGAATGCTAATTACAAGAGAGTTAGAGAGCTTTCATGCAAACGAAATGATCACAAACAACAAAGAGTTTCCCTAATGCAGCTAATGCACATCAACAAACTTTTCTTTAAGATTACTAATCAGTAATCGAAATGAAAAGTTCTAATTCTCATTAACTAATACAGAGCAAAAGAGATTTTCCTTTTGATGATAGAAAAATGCACTAAAGAACTTTGAGAAATGACAACAAACAAATCCTACTCAATACAAGCACATCCAGTTCCCTAAATCACAAATCAAACATCCAAAGAACCAAAAAGATCCAAACACAACAATGAGCCATGTGATTTAGGCTCAAAGTGAGACGAAGCGGAATTCAAGTGAAGATGAAGCAAATCACCTAAATAACGCAACGAAATGATTCACAACTACCAAACAAGTGTAAGGGAGCAACAAGAAAGTCGACTGGACCAATAGAAGACCAAAACTCGTAAAGAAGGCTCAACACACAAAGCCACTAGATGCCCTAGGGCTAGAAATGTGAAATCGATAGAAAAAAGCAAACACCCAAAGGGTAAAGGTAATCTATGCACAATTCACTTGAAAAGTATGCAAATGTAATCTATGCACAAATGAGAATTCTAATTATGAAAGTGTGATATATGCAAGAGAATTCTCAAACACAAGATGATTCTAATGTAATCTAAGAACCAATCAAGTGCAAATCAAGAAAATTGGCTAAGAGTTCCAAAGATCAAAAAACACTCAAAGGCGATTAACACTCATACACAATTAACACTCAAAGGGGGAAATTTTTTTGCAAAAACAAAAGAAAAAAGATGCAAAATTGTGAAAAGACTGTGACAAACCTCCAAGTAATGATCAAAGGAAATCAAATTAAGAATTTCTCAAAAAGAGACTCACAACCAGTCAAACAAGACTCCAACACACTCAAGCAGTCAAAAAAGATGTGGCGAGATACAAATCCAAGCTTAGAAGGCTGGCAAACAAGCAAACTGGAAAGGTTAATAGACCTGGCGCGATTGTCAGGCTGTAACTCGCACTATAAAGGGATTGGCGCGGGTTGTCAGTTAGCAACATGCACCAACTGGCGCTACTGTCAGAGGAAAAACCTCCCTAATAAAGTTTGCCAAGTCAAAAAGAAAAACAAGCGGTCCAAAGCTTGGTTTACAGTATCTAGGCAGGCCACGAAGCAAGAGGTAGCAAGAAATTCAATCCAGAAAGCTATCCAAGCAAGCAAACAAGAGAAAACCAAAGAGGCAAGACAAACTCCAAATTGTTCAGTCCATAAACCAAACCGGAGATTGACTGAAGCAGCTTTGATCTACTTCACTAATGCAAAGCAATAGTGTTTCGAAGGCTATCTGGCCATGCTTCAGACTCCGTCTATAGTTTACAAATCAAACAACAAGCTAAATGCTCCCCAATGGAGTCGCCAAATTATTGGAGAGGTAAATCCCCTCTATGGATAGAGGCAATCCATACTAGCCCAGAACAAGTCTAGCAATAATCAAAGAATGCTATCACGCAAGTTCCTAATTGCAAATAAAAGGTAGGTGATGAAGACCTACTTGGATTCCAACGCTTTCATTCGTAGAAGAGATGTCGCCCACGCTCCTTTGCCTTGGCCGGTCATAGTCCTCCACTATCTGCGTGAATGGACACCTGCACACAAAGAGAACAACACAAACACAAGCATGAAATCTAATATATGCAATTATACATCAGTCAGGAAGGACGTAATTCAACATTAATAATTACAACAATGAGAATGCAACCATAATGATAGTCATCTATTATTAATAATCAACAAAGTAGAGTACAACCAGCGTCCTGACGTCAAGTCCTCCTTTGGCTGGGTGCTCAGCTACACAAGTCTTGCAAAGCTTGAAGGGATGAGGGACAAGCCTCTCT
>APFE031316492.1:12624-26442 GCA_000404065.3 Pinus taeda | reverse complement strand
GGAGATTCGAAGCCAAACCATCTTCACTTAACATGGATTCAGTTGGTGAATGAGTTGGATAGAACTTTTGGAGGTTGATTGGTTAAAAACTTTGCCCAAAAAGGTTGGCGCGATTGCAACTCTGGGACAGAGCGCTAATGGCGCACCCCTTTTATAGGATTTTCCCCATTCGCGCGGGCAGGACACAGTGGGCCAGCGCTAATGTAAAAAGGGCTATTTTTAAGGGCAAGCTGCAGGAGATGTCTTCAGGGCATATGAAGCTCATGTTCAGAGGTGAATGATGCAAGTGGTTTCAAGTCTTGTCAATTCTCACAAGTCCCGGAATGTGCCCTCCAAGGTGCACGAGAGGGGTAACAGGGACAGTGGCAAATGGTGACAAATTACTGTGTAACAATGATGTTTAGCCTTAAGGATGGGTTTTAAAGTATTAACGAAGCATTGCAGGAAGTTAATGCAGCAATCTTTAGAATACCGTGGGATCACATGGATTTAGTACAACTAGATTGGACCACCCAATTTAGCCATATGCTAGAGTGTTACAATGTGACTGTCAAAGAAGAGGAAAAGGACCCAAGGAACATTAATATCCCATAGAATGAAGGTCACTATGAGGTTGAAGGACTGCAAATTGAAAATCCAAACATCACCATGCCACTAAAAACAAGACAGGTAAACATTGGGACAGAGGCGGAACCGAAGTTTGCAAAGGTTGGGGACTATTGGGATGACACAACAGTAGATAAGGTCACTAAATTACTCCATGAATCCTAGGACTTGTTCCCTACAAAGTTCTAGAGCTAAAGGGGATAAGAGGGGACCTAGGAGTTATGAAAATTATGTTCAAACCAGATGTGAAGCCAATCAAGTAGAGGCCTTACCAACTCAATCCGAAGTATAAAGAAAGGGTCCACTTAAAGTTGGATAAAATGCTTTCAGTGGGTATTATTGAACTAGTAGAAGAGTTTGATTGGGTGAGCCCAATAGTAGTTCGGTAAAAGAAGTAGAAGGATGAAATAAGGATATGCGTAGATCTCAAAAAGTTGACTGATGCCTGTGTACATCATCCCTTTACAACTCCATTCACTAACGAAGAGTTGGATAATGTAGGAGGCCAGGAGACATATTCATTCATGGATGGGTTCTTGGGGTACCATCGAATCAAGATCGCACCAGAGGATAGAAGTAAGACAACCTTTGCCACAAAGTGGGGTTGCTTCTGGTATACCATAATGCCTTTTGGGTTGAAGAACACGTCGATGATATTTTCACGCGTGGTCATCGCAACATTTAAGGACTTCATTCACATGTTTATGGAGGTATAATTTGATGATTGGACAGTGTTTGGGCTGGTGAAACACCATGTAGCCAGCCTACGATACATGCCAGAGGTATTAGTTCGTGCTCAATTTGAAGAAATGTTAGTTCTATGTTCCCTTTAGAATATTGCTAGGCCATGTGGTGTGCAGACAAGGACTAATGGTCAACCCAGCTAACGTAGCTGTTATAATTAATTTAGAAGCACCAAAAAGTGTGGAATAGCTACGCACAATGCTAGAGCATATGGGATAATATAGAAAATAAATAAATAGCTATGCCCAGATTACCGCGCCGATGGAGAAGTTATTAAAGAAGGATGCTACATTTTGGTGGAATGAAGAATGCCAACAAAGCTTAGATGTGTTAAAGGAAAATATGGTCATCATGCCAGTCCTAGTCTTCCTGGACTAGAAGAAGGAATTTCATGTGCATATGAACACATCATGTATTGCACTTGGGGCAGTACTAACACAGGCTGGTGAGGGAGACTTGGATCACCATATAGCATTTGTGAGTAGGAAGTTGTCTAAAGATGAGAAGAATTATTCAATGACAGAGCACGAACGTTTGGCTATGGTGTACGCACTCAAGAAGTTCAGACACTACTTTCTAGGCAGACACTTTAAGATGTATACAGATCATTTTTCACTAAAGTAGTTTGTTCACAAGCTTGTGTTGGGGGGGAAGATATGCAGATGGTTGTTGCTATTTCAAGAATATGATTTCGAATTTATTGTGAACCCAAGACTATTGAATGATGTAACAAATCATCTGTCGTGCACTGAAACAAGCAAGGATCCTACTAATATGGAGGAAGGACTGCCTGACATGCAACTCTTTGTAGTGTGTGTTGCGAACAACCACTTTGAAGATATCATACACTTCCTAATGACAAGGATGACATCAGAGCGGTATACTAGTGAACAAAAGAAGAAGTTGGTGGTGCACACGGCATACTTCTCCATCATTGAAGGGCACTTATATAAAATGTGGTTGGATTAAATACTGCGACATTATGTGCATGATTTTGAACGAAGTAGCATCCTCGTTGAAGCTCATGGAGGAGCTCCTGGAGGACATTATGTAGGAAAAACAACATCGCCGAAGATTTTATGCGCTAAGATATGGTGGCCGACACTTCATAAGGATTCCAAGGCTTATTGTAAGGCATGTGATGCATGTTAGAGGATGGGAAGGCCATCTCAGAGGGACGAGCTACCTCTGAATCCATAACTGTCATTGCAGCCATTTGAGAATTGGGTGATTGATTTTGTGGAACCAATTCAGCCTCCACAAAAGAAGACAATTGTGTGATACATCATCAGTGCGATGGAGTATTGGACGAGAGGGGTAGAGGCATAGCCTGTGAAGGATTGTACTAGGGCAATAACAACAAAGTTCATCTTTGAGTATGTAATGACTAGGTTTGGTTTCCCGAAGATTTTTATGAGCAATCATGGTACGCATTTCCTTAATGACATGATCAACGTGTTGATGGAGGAATTCCAAGTTTATCACGAAAAGAGCACCGTATCACCCGTAGGATAATGGGATGATTGAAGTATTCAACAAGATATTGGAGAATGCATTAATGAAGGTTTGAAATGCATAAAGAAATGATTGGGATGTGTGCATACCCACGATGCTATGGGCTTACAGGATGAATTGCAAAAATCTGACTGGACAAATGCCTTTTAGGCTAATTTATGGTGTAGAAGTTGTGATGTCGTTGGAGTACATTGTACCTAGTTTACACATAGCAGCATTTACAAGAATGGAGGATCGTGGAGCCCTAGAAGAAAGGCTCGTGCAACTGAAAGAGATGGAAGAGGATAGATTTTTGGTTGGATTCGATCAATAAGTTCAAAAGGAGCAAAAAAATTCATGGCATGACCGACACATCAAACTGCGCACCTTCAAGGTAAATAATTTATTGTTATTATTTGACAGCAAGTTTGATAAATTTGTAGGAAAATTTTGGATGCATTGGCTGGGGCCATTTGTCATCAAGGAGATTACCGATGGTGGAGCAGTTTACCTGGTGAAGTTGAATGGAGAGCCATTTCCAGGAAAGGTGAATGGCAGCTAATTGAAGCCATACACCGGGGATCCGTCTAGATGACTCTATGGTGGAGGCAAAGTCTTAGCACTCCAGGCAGCTGAAGGGAGGCATATGACTATAAACTACAATTCCCTTATTATAGATTTACACCACTGGGGGATTGCATGGAAGGGAGGAATGTCATAGTATCGCAAAAGTGTGAAGGGAGTCATGCTACATGAGGAGAGACCATTCAAGGTAGCCAAAAAGTGACCACTATGGTCATTGTTCATGAGTTGAAAGTGGGAAAATGGCTAAGTGGAGTGGGGGGCGAAATTTAAGTCAGAATTTAAGAGTGAGATCTTTGAAAATATACCGCTAATATAGCATTTATGAGTAGATTTTGGGGGGGACAATTGGATTCAAATTCAAATTTTCCTATAAATTACAAATGGCCACATAATGAAAAACAATTTTCATTCTGAGAATTGAAGTATTGAGCTATCAAGCATGAAGGAACCTTGATAATTTCAAGTCTTTATTAGCTATTTTAGTATTTGACAGGTTTCCTAAAGCAACCCAGGAGCTTCCTACTAGACTCATTTCGGTGCCCATGGAAACCACAAGTGTTGGAGGATCAATGGAATCTAAGGGAACTTCCTCGAAGGTCGTGAGTGTGGAAATTCCCACAGAAGTGCTGAAGCCACCAAGGTCACCTAGGCCAAGGTCTACGAGAGAAGGTCCTAAGAGAAAGAAGGGCAAGCAAAAAGCAATGCAACTGGTGTGCGAGTCACCTAGGAAACAGTATAGGAATGAGAAGCCCACTGCGCAAGAGAAGGGAAAGGTCGTAGACCTAGAACCCAACGAGGACATAAAAGAAATTGATATGGGCATAGAACACATTGATGTTGAGGGCGTAGACCCTATGTCAAAGCTACTAAAATATGTTCCTCCCTCCCGAGGCAAGGTGAAGATCCCAAATGACCTAGACAAGGGAAAATATTTACTCCACACCATTTTTGCCAAATAATATCACGTTTGATGGACCAAACCTGGCGCACATCCCCCACTTAAAACTTGAGTATTGGAACCTGGCAGATACTGAGTGGTTCCCCCACTTGGTGACTGATTCATTTATGCACCACATCTTCTAAAACGACTTTGGTGTGACTGTGATCGAGCCGAGATAGTGGATAAAAGGGGTGGACAGGGCTAGTCTATTGAACCTGCTACGGGTGTTGCATTAGAGCCATGCACCCATAACTTTTATATTAACCAAAAAAATATTATGATTGGTGCACGATGGATTCCTATGGTTAGGAGAATTGATACCGATCACTGAAATATCCATAGCATCACACTGCTACCACACTCAAGGATGAATCTAGCCAAAGCATTTGGCAGAAAGACAGACGAGCACGACCTCACCAAAAGAATGAAGGGCAAGTTGAAGCTTACCAAGAAACCATGTGGCTACTCAATTTCCACCCATATCCTGGCTAGGAAAATAATGAGGAAGTGTTACACATATGAAGTGCCAACACTGGTTGTGTCATTAGTGGCCCAGTACACGAAGGGCATACAATTCAACTAGGCATGCTACCTCTGCAGTGAGTTCCTCACGAATTGAAGAGAAGCACAAGACCAGAGTAAGACGTTTCATTATGCATGGCTTTTGATTTCAATTGTACTAGTCACGTGGGAATTACCAGAAGATAGTCAAATTCCTCCAATCGCATCAGACCTGCTAGAAGCAATGAAGTTTGCTTCGCTCTGGGCCACAAAGGACCCTGAAAGGGTCAAGGACACTAAGATATTTTGGGTACTAATGGAATCAAGCATCCACGTTGTGATAAATTGTAAGCCATGCTTATCACCAACTATCTTTGAGCAGTTGGAAGAATATGTGAAGTTCAAGGAAGACTTCCATTATGTCTCCATGCAGGTGCGAAAGGACCTCGAACAGAAATGGTATAATCTTCCATACCTGGCAATAGACGATGAAATCACAACAATCCTTGATCACTCGCTATGAGAGTGGTGCACAACCTTAGATTTATCTGTGGGATATAGCAAGTCCAAAGGAAAGCAGAAGAAGGAATACGCCTAGTTGAAGATGTAGCAGCTGGCCGACAAGAGGAAAAAGGAGGATGAGGAAAAACCCAGAACATAGTGTGCTGCTAAGGAGCTGGCAGAAGAGAATAAAGATGAGCATGAGCATGACTCCGATAGGAGTCAGAAGTCTCCTTCACTGTAGATTGAGGATGAAGAGCAATAATCAGGACAGGGTGGTGTAGACCTGGAGACTTCTCCACTTCCGGTTAAGCACACTAGGGAGTTGGAAAAAGAAGGGTTGCGGAAGAAATCCAAGGCCAATATATCATTGCTCGACCCAATCACTTTGACAGAAGGTGATCTGAATGAAATCAGGGACACAGTGAGGCATGTGACTGCGGAACTACTGCATCAATTTGAGTAGCAGCAGAATTAAGTCCTAGTTTCCATTCAGACGGGTCTGCGTGAGCTACAGATCCAAGCTACTTAGACTAGTGTTGGGTGGGGAAATGCGTCGTCGACTAGTTTGGCACCTGGAACCTCAAAAGCAATGGCAATGGTTCACTCTATTAACCCTTGGGTCGTCACGCTGTCAGATGGAGCATTCACTGTAGAGGCAGAAGCTGATAGGGCTACCATCAGCACTCTTAATAATGTTGGGCTAAACTTCGTCATGCTTCCTAGTGAAGCCCTTCACACCCTACAAGATAGTGTGATCGTAGAACTTTGGGCTTGAGAATAGTGTGTGTTGAATGTGATTAGTGAATAGAAAGTGAAAAACACCTAGATGTTTATGGAGAGCACTTCCATAGTTGATCTCCTTAAGAGGATTATGGAGAAGAATGAGCACACCACAACCATGGTAGCTGAAGCATGCAAAACCATTCCAGAGCTGCATATCACGAAAGATGCATTAGGCAACGCCAAGATTTGGAAGCTCACTGCAGGTGTGCGTGATGCTAGGACAGAGCTGGCTAAGGTTCAGTTTGAGCTAAACTTTAAGATCACGAAGCTTGTGTTAGGGGCCCAGCCTTCGACTCCACCAAAGGTTAAAGAGTAGCGTGAGGCCTATATCAAAGATGTAGTTGCAACAGTGGATGCCACAGTGAAGGATTGCACTGCGATCTTTGAGCAATCACTCGAAGTAGTTAGAATTCTGTAGGAAGATCCCAACCTACAGAGATGAGAGATGGAGGCGAAGGAATTGCAGTAGAGGTTTGATGAGGTCAAAGCTATAACACGCATCGTCACCCATACACAGAGGTTGGAAAAACTATAGGAAGCAAAGGAATTGAAGGAATAGGTGGATGCAACACAAAGCATGGAGGCCTTACTAAAGGCCAAATTGGGGCCTTGGCTAGATGAAGCCTATGTGCTCATGACCACCATTGAAGGAAAGTTGGTGAACTTGTAGACAACATAGCAGCAAATCAAGATGGATAATGTAGGACCAACAACAGAGCAGCTCGTGGAATAGGTTAAGCAGGCGGTGATGTAGTGTGCTCTCAATGTTGTAGTGGTACAAGTAGAGCTCGGAGGTATTCACGACAAGATCTTCGCGCCAGTAGAGTGACTCAGGGGCGAGTCACCATATTGTTTTGGGGGCCTCTTGCTAACGAGTCCCCTAGGGTCATTTTTGGGGTTAAAAGTCCAAGTTTTGGGGCAAAAAGCCCAAGTTTTGCATAAGAAATGTAAAATCTCCGCATTTTGTGGCCATGAAGCATGACGATGTAAAGAGTTAATAAGTATTTCCACCCTTAGTTTATGTAACTTGTGTCAACCTCAAGAGATCCACCCATGGTCTGTGAACCACGAGATTTTATAAAAAGGAAGTCTTAGAAGAGTCTAAGGCAGATTTTTGGAAGTTCAGTTGAGTCTTGTTATGTTTATGTATGTGACAGATAAGAGTGAAGAGTATTAGTGTAGAAAAGAGGCTCTACAACTATGTGCGCAGAGGCCTAGGGTAGAAGTCTATAGCTGAGTGCGTAGACCCCTGTAACTATGTGCAGAGGGTAGTTGGAGTCTGTAAAGAGGATCTGAATATCAATAAAGAGAATTATTCTGGAATTATTTGTGTATAATTTGTTTTACTTCTGCATATGATTATGCTATGGAGAATATTGGGTTTATGTTTTAATGTTGTATTGATGTGCGAATCCATATGTTTCACTTTGTTATATGAATGGAAGTAAGAATAGTTGTTTACATGAAGATCATCTTAATGCATGTGAAGTTATTCAGTACTTAAGCTAATTTGGGTAAAAACAGAAGTAAAGAGTAATTATAAAGGCACGTAAGTGCCTGATCTGCCTATCTAGTGTATGAAAAGGACGATCGTAGACCTTCGCAGAGGTATGGAGGACGAATAAGAGAAGTATATCGATAAGCCCTAGAAGGCTTATCAACCTATGCAAAGGAAGGTTTAGGATATAAAATGACATCAATGTTGTCTCTAGGTGTGGAAACTTGGTTCATGCATCACCCCATACTACCTCGGGTGAGACTTTAGTCCACCCTTCGCAGGTTAATGTCAAAAGTGCTAGTAGTGTAGGGATTTTCTTGTCTAAGTAACGTTAAACCTTGGTTAGGGCCCACCAAGCCAAAAAACACTCATGATAACGTCCTAATTCTCACTCAAAAGGAAACAAACAATATGAAGAAAGTTTGAAAGAAAATATTGTTGCTTCAGCCTGGTTTCCAAATCATGAAGAGATTTGGTTGTCATACAAACCCAATGAGCAACAATTGAGAGCAGTGCAGGAAGACCTTAAAACCTAAAATTTGAGGTGCAAAATTCTTGGAGACAAATTATTTTCTAGAGAGCTTCAAGTCGAACAAATAAAGGAAGAAGTTGAGACATTACAAAGAAGTCAGAATATTTCCAAGAATGAACTATAAAGGCTGCAAAAGCTACTTGGCAGTGGATTCCACTATGAGGTAGGCTTGGAATTTAAATTTGGTGTCTTAGGTTCTTCTTGTGCCAACTAAAATTACTTACAGGTTTGAGATATCTCACCGAATAATGCTCAACATAAGGTAATAGTTATCACTCAAAAGGAAACAAACAATATGAAGAAATTCTTAAAGCAATTTGAAATTTTGAAAGAAAAAAATATCGGTTCAACTTGTTTTCCAGATCATGAAGATATTTGGTTGTAATACTCATCCAATGAGCACCAATTGAGAGAGGATTTGGAAGATCTTAAAACCAAAAATTTTAGGTACATACTTCTGGAAGAAAAATTATGTTCAAGAGAGCTTCAAGTGGAACAACTAAAGAAAGGAGTTGAGACATCACAAAGAAGTTATAATCTTTCCAAGAATGAACTGGAAAGGCTACAGAAGCTGCTTGGAAGTGTAGTCCACAATGTAGCAGGTTTGAAATTTAAATTTGGTGTCTCAGGTTCTATTTGTGGCAACTAAAATTACTCAAAGGATTGATACATCTCATTGAAAAGTGCTCAATAAAGGCATTACAGTCATAGGAACATAAACACTCTAAGTCAGAGTATTAGGCTGAGTCAGAGTATTCTTTGCAGATGGTGTCACCCCAAATAGAGTCTACATAAATGTATGAAAGTGGGTTATCCAACAACATTCATATATTATCATTGGAATTTATGAGGGCTTGATTTCTTAAGTAGTGATTAAGGGTAGTTTTCAGTATGATTTTTTCTTATTTTCGCAAACTCTATTTAGGTAAGTGAAATGTAAACATGGCATAAGAAGGCAATTGAGTTTGCCTCAGAATCAGGGATTTCAAAACTCAACAGGGAAAACTGCAAGTTCATTCCATTAAGGCT
Organism: Pinus taeda; assembly: GCA_000404065.3. Taxonomy (NCBI): domain Eukaryota; kingdom Viridiplantae; phylum Streptophyta; class Pinopsida; order Pinales; family Pinaceae; genus Pinus; species Pinus taeda. The sequence continues at coordinate 17,226 of APFE031316492.1, read as the reverse complement.
TGGAGACACCAAAGATTTCTCAGATGACTTTAGTGTGTGCACATTTCCTATAATGTGTGCACATTCTAGGAAGAGACAAAATTTTCTAAGAGCTCCTACTTAGAGTTTATTTAGAAGAGAATTATTAGCAGAATGTTAAAACTTACAATTAGAAGATATGTATAGTTGGTTTAATATATAGTTACTTCTCATCATATTAGCATGTGTTGAAGTCCATTTAAAAGGTTTGAATAATTTCACTATAAATTTCCTTGAGTGACCTATTTTTTTTACAGGCTTTGCCAAATTAACCAAGATAAATGAAAATATCTTTTTCAAAGTGGATGTTCTCACTAAAATGCTTACATTTTATAATTCCTTTATGACTATCAATGTTACTTCTCTTACTATGAGTGTTTCTAAAATATACCAAATTGAAAAATAATGGTACAAAATTTTCAATTATCCTTCGTGTAAAGAACTACAAGCAAAAAAAAGGATAATGTGTATAGAGAAGTCGTGGTTCTCTCTAGGAAAATTCCAAAATTGTTATCACAGGACCTGTGAGTCCTGCAAATCTAAGAAAATCCTTTACAAAATCATGTCAATGAAGGAAATAGATGATACTATACAATCAATCCATAGAAGTTATGATGAAAAAAAGAGGAAATTTATGCTCTATAGGGTTCAGTTATAAGATTGCAAAGGATGTGCAATGATCAGGAGGATCGTATTAGTGAATTAAGACAAGTTGGGCTACCAGATACACCATAGGAAAAAGTAAATATTGATCATATGATGACAGAATCCCAAGAAGAAGCATTGTTAAAGGCTACAAAAGCTGCTTCGCAGTGTAATCCACAACATGGCATGTTTGGAATTTAAATTTGGTGTCTCAACTTTTTGTTGTGCCTACTAAAATTACTCAGAGGTTTGGGAGAGCTCATAAAAAAATGCTCAACAGAAGGTCCTAGTTTTCACTCAAAATAAAACAAACAATATGAGGAAAGTTTGAAAGCAATTCGAACATTTGAAAGAAAACAATATCGGTTTAGCTTGGTTGCCAGATCTTGAAGATCTTTGGTTGTCATACTCATCCAATGATAAAAAATTGAAATAGGTGCAAGAAGAGATTAAAACCCAAAATTTGAGGTGCAGACTTCAAGAGAGCTTCAAGTGGAACAAATAAAGAAAGAAGTTGAGACATTACAAAGATGTTAGAAGCTTTCCAGGAATGAACTAGAAAGGCTACAGAAGTTGCTTGGCATTGAAATCCATAATGTGGTAGGTTTGGAATCTAAACTTGTGTCTTAGGTTCTACTTCTGACAAATATAATTACTCAGAGGTTTGAGAGAGCTAAACAATCCTCAACAAAAGGTCCTCATTCCCACTCAACAGGAAAATAAAAATATGAAGAAAGTTTGAAATTAATTTGAATGTTTGAAAGAAAACAATATTGATTTAGCTTAGTTTCTAGATCAAGAAGATCTTTGGCTTTCATACTCATCCAATGAGAAGAAATTAAGAGTGGTGCGGGAAGAGATTAAAACCAAAAAATTGAAGTGCAAACTTCTAGAAGAAAAAGTATGTTCAAGAGAGCTCCAAGTTGAACAACTAAAGGAAGAAGTTGAGACATTAAAAAGAAGTCACAAAAAAGTCCAAAAATATGAATCATATAGTGGCATCACGAAATTCATCCAAACTACACTTACAGGAACAATAACAAAGTTGTTGTAGCCCAAGTTTCTTTGAACTTATGGTATAATGGTATCACCAAATTTGGCTAAATTACACTAACAGGAAGGAAAAAAAAAGTCTTGTATCCCAAATTTTGTTTGGAGTCACGGGCCATGTCATTTTGAGGAATCCTAGGACAAAATGGAGTGAAAATAGAATCTAGAACCCCCACCCTTCTAGCTAGACCACAACTAACCTGACTCGATAAAAATCATCATTGTAGCTCCTTCCCAATAAGGAAAGGTGAAAAATTGTTTTAAGGGTTCTATAAAAGTCGTCATTAAAATTTTTGAAAATTACTCTGAGCTTCGGGATATCTCACCAAAAAACGCTCAACAATGGAATTATAGTGATGGGAACATAAACACCCTAAGTTACAGTCATAGGAACATAAACAACCTGAGTCAGATTATTAGTCAAGGCATAAGAGGGATAACTCAGGCCTGTCTAAGAGTCAGAGGGATCAAAAAGAACCATAGAAAGACAACTGATAACAAAAATAAGCCCACTTAGAGTAGCTAAGAGAACAAAAAAAACAACACAACAAGATTACCTTTTATGTTCAAGTTGATCCTCACACCTTGGAATTCTTACCCATAGTAGAGATAACAACTGTCTAGGGCTACCATGAACATTCCTTCAAGATGGAAGTACTGAACCTTGTCCAAAAACATTAAAAAATATTTCATTGTTCTAAAGAATATAAAAAGGTGAGTAAAGAAGATGTCTAACGCCATGAAATGTGGATGGGTATTTAAGTCTTAGCTTGGTATTCTCTCAAGACGTGGGTTCTGGGATAATCAGATCTCTCAGAGCAGAGAAAAGGTGAACACTAAACAATTGATTCACTTGACACTAAAAAATTGATCCATTCATTTGACACTATATATTTGATCCACTTGATTGTGCGTCATGGAAGAGTAAAGTTAGGTTGACTTGTGTGTTGATAGGAATCTTGATAAAGGACATATGTTGTTTTTTGACAATAGGGCAGATGTCAACACAATAGAAAAAGGGTAGACAATGGTTATCCTCACCATTTTCAAGAAAGGAATGTCTATTGACGTAATTAAGTGAATGGTAGAGATTTTAGTCAATATTTAAGAATACTTTCTCACATGTTGATATTTATCTCAAAAGTAGTTATATCATTTTCCCCTTGTAATCAAATTCATTAATTAAAAAAATGCCATATGAACACGAATTATGAGTTTTTGAGCATGTGGTATTAATAATTTCTAGTATTAGTTTAAGATATTGAAACAAATCTTATTTATAAGTTGAGGCTCTCCATGATAAAATGGGGGTGAATCTCCACAGTTAAAATCTTGTTATATCTATCTAATATATTATATATCTATTTTTAACTCATGTATTAATTTTCTATCATTAATAAAATGGAGAATAATTTAGTTAATTATTATTATTATTTTTAATATTTGATAATATGTGATGTTTGTTTCCTATGAATATTTACTAGCATTGGGCTTGATGGATAGGAGCATGTGTTTTCTTGTAAGAAGTTATAGGTTCAAAATATGAGGTATCATTAATAAATAATAATAATAATTTAGTTAATTTTTATTAATATTTTTAATATTGATAATATGAGATGTTTGTTGCTTTTGATATTTACTAGGAGTGGGCCTGGTGATTAAGAGCATGTGTTTTCTTGTAAGAGGTTATAGGCTCAAAATCAAAGGGGCTAAAATATGTATTCCTTCATAGACTTTACCATCCCTTACCTCACAAATAACGATGAATCTATACACCAATTTAGTATCTCACAAACAAGTGGAAACTATTATTATTGTGTATTATTTAATTTTAACATCCTCAAAAGTTTCTATATATTTATAGATTTATTATTATTATAAAATGACTGAAATTATGCCATTATTCCATTTCAACTATATTAAATAGAGTAAATAAATTAATAGCCTATACCTATAAGGGAACTTTTGTAGTTTGGGCATGAAATTAAAGTGGGCAATGTTGATATGATTGAGATGCCATGATGAAGCATGAGGATAAGAATGATAAAAAATAAGTAATTGGATGATTATTGACTTGAATTGGTACTAAGTGAAACACTAAAAATTAATATGTACAAATTTTAGTTCTTATTTATTATATACGTTAACTAACATTTTTTTTTAAATAAATTTTCAATAAAAGAATAAAAAAAAAAAATAAGAAATATTTTCTAGATGGTATTTCTATTAAAGTAGACAAAATCAAGCATATTTTGAGATTAGTAACAGTCATTTGAAATTTTATTTGAGACATATCATTTTTTTCCCTACCATTTTTAACCTTGATCAACCCACTATACACAAACTTGTCACATGAAAAGTTTAAAAATAAGATGGAAAGATAAAAAGTACTCACCTTTACTACTAAAACTATATTCAAATAATAACCATAAATATCTTATTAAAAAAAACTGAATTTTAAATATAATTATTTAAAATTTTAAATATATCATTTTAATTTTTCAATTTAATGATTTAATATTTAATAATTAATTAGATGCTTCATAAAATTGTCCCTAACTTCTCCGTTTAAGAGTGTGCCCCCTGTCACATGTATATAGTTATATTGCTTCGTTTTTCTAAATAATTCATCTAGCTTATTATTGTAAATGTGTTAAAAATTTTATTTTACCTTCTTATTGTAAATTTGTTAAAGAATTATTAAATTATTTCCTCTTTGATTATGTTGTTCCCTTATCATCTTATAGAGAGGTTTGCGGCTTTTAATAACTTTCATTTTCATCGTCATGAAATGAGGTTACATAGGAATTTTTTTTTGGCTATTTTTATGACATCTTTAAAACTATGTTGGCTTCCTCTTTTTTAGTGATAATAATAATTCTTCTTATT